>JANPWN010000547.1:0-46719 GCA_027406425.1 Blastocystis sp. subtype 8
GATGTGTAGAAGCTCCTACAAAGACTCCTCCTTTTAAAGAAGTGATTCAGATGGCGTCAGATATGTATCTTAGGAAATAATTGTTTGCGATGCATTTGTTGAGTTATTCAAACATCCTTCTCTCATATTATGAATCTGCCTCCACCAGTATCACCACCTTCAGATAAAGCCCTTCGAGAACGAATTCAACGAATATGCAGCGATATTCGAGTGAGAGGCGAAGAAGGACTAAATTGCTTCCAAAACCAAGTACATTCAATAACAAAACATTGACTTACAGGAATTACCTAATGCGCTCACTTCTTTTGCGTTCTTTGGACCGGGATGCGATTACTTTTGCTTTCATTTGGCTTGCCTGATGGAAAATATATCATACGAACAGGAAATGCATATGGTAAGTAAGAAATAACTACTTTATGAGTAGATCCAAAGTAGTAATGATCTCAGTTTTTGATTCTGTAGCTTCGGATCCAACATTAACCAAAGAGCAATCAGAAAGAATACAACAGTTGCTAATGGAATTGAAAGGTGTTGCTAGTCTATGATTGTAATCTGTAGGATCTGCAAAATGTATTCACAACACACAAGAGTATATACTTCCCTTGTTGCCATCAAAGGGGTTCACCATAGCACGTTTATTGTACAATAAATTCAATGCAGAACGCACTTTTACTACCAAACTTATCGTTTTGTATTTGATTAATGACATTCTGGCCGTCTGCAAAACGACCTATCCAGGGTATTCAAAGTGCCTCGGACCGTACATTGAAGTGATGTTAGCAGATATACGCAAGTGTTCAGACTGTTCAGCCCGTCAAATAAACAAGCTACTCAATCTTTGGACCCAACACTCTATGTTCTTGTGATTGATGTGATTGATGTTTAAGATTCCCTGTAATCACGATTCGTCGTTTTGAGAATGCCTTCAATGGAATTACAATAAATCAATTCTTTGAGACAGCCCCACCGACAAAACGGGTTCCAGAATTCGTGCCTTCGATTACACTTCCAGTGATGACCCAGTCCCCAGTTGAACCACAGTTTGCTGATATTCCTGCAGGTTTGTTTAATGATTACTATGCATATCAACGGCAGTCAGGAATTCCTCGATATACTCCAGTGGACCGCAAATTACCTACATACACAAACCCCGTGGATACCAATACACAGGGAGAATACGAGGAGACCATCAGACGACTTCTTGCAAGGGTTAATTCCGGAAATTGGACTGAAGAACCTCTAGAAGCTGTAGTACCATTTAAAGAAGAAGAAAGAATTCCAAAAGGCGAATTGGTATTTCCATCATCTTCGAGTCCTTCACGAAGTCGTTCTAGACACAATCATCGAAGAAGTCGTTCTGGAAGCTCTTCTTATTATTAACTGTTGTTTGTTTCGAATTTCCGCGGTTCTATCATTCTGCTTGTCATTTCTTCAAATAGACACAAAATGAAGACGGGCTATCTTGTATTGTTTCTTGTATGATTGTTATACTTTGCAGATTGACTCTTAGTCAATTGTAATATCGTTTGCAGTTTGTGAGGGACTTGGAGGTGCGTTTGGTGAATATATTCGATGGAGGAGCTATGAGGATGGCATGAAGGAAATCAGGGAAAAGAAGCGACCGGGAATGCTTTTGATTCACAGAGATTGGTGTAAGACGTGTCAGAATCTTGGAAGGATGTGCAGAGAGAATATCCCTCTGATTAAGCTGTCGAAGAAGTTTGTAATGATTAGTGCACCTAATGGTGAAGAACTTCAAGATGATACGTACAAAATCGGTACTAACCTTTTATATGTCGTATAATACTATAGACGGTTCCTATTTCCCTCGTATCTATTTCATCAACCCTGATGGCTCTGTGAACTATGATATCATTTCAGATCCAAACGCCGAGAAGTATCAGTTCTTTTATCCAGATCCTGAGCGGATTATTGACTCAATGAAGCAGATGATCAAAGAGCTAAAAGCAAAGAGACAGCGCAAACGAGCTCAGAAAGAAAAGAACGTTGAACCTATCGAGGATGTGAATGAGTCAGTTTATCAAGAAGAGGATTTGTGAACTGCGTCTGTGAATCTGTGACCCATTTTGTTTGTAATTAAACATTCTTTTATAAAGTCTTCAGTCGATTAGACAGAATAGGTTGTCCATTACAATACTTCTGTTCTAGACGCTGACAGAGTACCAATTCATTTCCTCGATATTTGTTTACAATTCCTTGTACTTCATGGATCTTTCCACTATTGAACTGTTGATAGAATTCTGCGATAAGTTGGTAGAATTTATTCTATGTGTGAGTGAAATGCACATGAGGTACCGGATCAATAGGATGTTGACCACCAGCAAAGAGACCTTGGGAAGAAGAAAAGAGACTTGATGATGGTTGAGTTGGCTTAGAGAAGAGAGAGGATGATGAAGTATTAAAGAGACCTGATGAGGTCGCAGTCGAAGTTGAAGAAGATGTTGATGAAGTATTAAAGAGACCTGATGAGGGTGCAGTCGGTTTGCTGAAGAGACCTGTAGATTGAGTCCCAGCTGAAGCTGAACCAAAGAGTCCTCCTGATTGAGGGGTAGAAGCAGCGGACTTACTGAAGAGACCAGTAGATTCAGTTGAGGCTCTGGATGAGGTATTAAACAGACCTCCTGACTGAGATGATGAAGAAGAGTTGAACAGACCTGTTGGCTGAGTTGTGGGTTGAGTGGTAGAAGTGGGTTTGCTGAAGAGACCTGTTGAAGTGGACTGAGTTGGAACCGACTTGTTGAATAGACCGGTTGATTGGCTGGTAGCAGAGTTTCCAAATAGACCTGTTTGACCTGTTGGTTGAGTAGTTGTAGACTTGTTAAATAGCCCTGTTGATTGCCCCACTGATGGATTCGTAGTAGAGTTCCCAAACAGACCTGTCGACTGACTTGTCCCAGGCTGCACTGGTGTGGAGTTCCCAAACAGACCTGTTGACTGGCTTGTTGTCTGAGTGGTAGAAGACTTGTTAAATAAGCCTGTTGACTGACCCGCTGAAGTAGACTGACTCGTAGCAGATTTACTAAACAGACCTGTTGATTGGCCTCTTGATGAAGTGGACTGATCGGCAGAATTAGTTTTACTAAACAGACCCGTTGACTGATTTGTTGAAGCAGGCTTACTAAATAAGCCTGTTGGCTGACCTCCTGGAGTAGATTGACTCTCAGTAGCCTTGCTGAATAGACCTGTTGATTGACCTCCAGCAGCAGATTGACTCCTAGACTTGTTGGATGATTCTCCATCTTGTGAATCGGTCTCAGTCTTATGGAATGGGTTTGAAGACTGTGTCTTCTGATCAAACAGACCGGTAGACTGAATCTTCTCTTGAGACCTTTCAGTGGTAGGCGTAGTCTGATTCTCTTTCTTAACTTCCTTATTCCTATTTGTCTCTTCCTTCAGTTTAATTTTCACTTCTTCTTCTCTTTTCTTTATTTCCTCCTCTTTCTTCTTCATTGCCTCCTTCAACTTCTCTTCTTCTTTATCTCTCTCTTCCTTCTTATGATTCATTTCTTTTTCTCTTTCTTCTTTCTCTAATTTCTCAAACCATTCTTCCTTCACATCTTCCACCGCTTCCTCTCTTACTCCTTTCCATGTCAACACAGGATTCACTGGCTCCTCTAAATCCAATTCCCACTTCCACTCCTTATCTTTTTCTACTTCATACCGCTCCATCTTCCAAAACTTCCTCGGGGACTCCTTCAAATCGTGTCGCTTTGGTTTCAGTGAATAACCACGGGAAAGTAAGGAATAACGAAGTGGCCCCTTTGTAGAAGAATCATATTTTCTTGATTTTAGAACCTTTGAAATTAATGCAATATAGTTTGGAAACTGAGTCTTCAAAACAGTAATCGCATCTTTTTCTTCTTCCAACGATTGATAGATTCTCTTTAATCGATCTGCTAGGTTTATACGACTATCATTCAAAAAACCCATAATTAGTACCTTTGAGAATCTGTTACTGGATGAACATTGGTAATCGCCTTAACAAGTTCATGAGCATGGTCTAGATGAGACTGAAATTCATTCTGGAGTTTAATAGAGAGAGACAGGAGTTCTTGTGGAGAGAGAAGAGGAGATAAGGGTTTAGTAATTACTTGATAGTTATGATCAACAGTGATATCAATATCTTCGTCTTGGATTCTATCAATACGAACAATAGCATCATTTCCACTTTCCACAGCGAAGACTAGGTACTGTTTATTCTCGTATGGAAGTAATTTCATTCCAGTCACATGCTCACTTATATAATCCTCTTCATTCACTGGAACACATATATTCTCTCCTTCACTTCCATCCAATACCTCAAATCCCCCATAGTAATGTAATTGAATTAGTCCTAACTCACTTGAACTCGGATGAGATGCCACGAACAGGCAATATTTGGAACAATACTCAAACACCCAGTAGTCATCAAGCGGCCGATCCGTATCAGGAGAGCAAACATTGGGGACTGAGTTAACATCATAATCAAATTCCTCTTTTTTAGAAAGAAGGAACAATTCCTTTGAGTTTTCCTCAGCTATTCCTATGAGAAGAGTATTCTCATCTCCAAACTTAAGTGTTGCTTTGAATCCATAGGATGGGATGGAGTCCATTATATTTATATGAGTAATGAATTTGGTATCAACCATAAGAATCACCACATCTCCGTTGCTAAGGAAAAGAGCAATATATGCTGAATATGTATCGATTGCCACGATTCTTGCATCGAATTTCTGAGAAAAAAGAACTACGGAATCTAGTGAACAGAGGGCAATCTCACTCTCTCCGCAGAAAAGTACTCTATCTATAATCTGATTTTCATTATAACAATTAATACCATCCATCACTGAGCAAAACTTCTGCAGAAAACCAAAGTAGGTAATTAGTTCTAGCGTGAAATTCGGATAATAGCATATTTCACAATGATTTCCAAATTCAATTAAGACGCCACAGTCAGAAAAACCAGGTGTTAGGGACAAAATAGGTGAACTGAACTTCAGGACATTGATAATATCAAGTTCCATTTCTAAACCACATTCGCCATCTTTTATATTTATATGAGTAATCTTTACTACCCATCAACCCAGATCTTGTACTTTTACATTCATTATTTTCCGCTATAAAACACACTTGCTTCTTTTCATTAAAGCAAAATGCCTTGCCAAAGTGTAAGGCTTCATCCTTCTGAATAACGGATGACAGAGATATCTGGTATGGAAATGATACATCCATATCAGTAGACAAATTCTATGCTCCAATTTATCCATTTACTCAAATCCTAGTATATAGTTTATTTATATCACTTGAAGAGAATGTAGTAAGCTCGAATAGCTCAGCTGGTTAGAGCGTCGTGCTAATAACGCGAAGGTCTGGGGTTCGATCCCCCGTTTGAGCATTTTTGCCTCCCATTTGAAGTGTTCGTCCCTCGTGTGTACAGGTATTACTCTTGGTAATTATTTGTCAGATGATGAAACTCCCACTTGGTAATAGGGATGAAATACAATTCAATAGATGAAAAGTGTGAAGATAGAAGTTGAGGAAGAAGTGCCTCCTAAGAGGTTTATGGATGTTGCTAGACTCCCTAAACCTAATGATAATGTTGCTATTGCAATCGACATCATACAGGAAGGTACACTAGTGGAACTACTGGATGGACAAGTTGTTCGTATTTCTCATACTGTTTTGGAAGGTCATCGCTTTGCAGTGAAGAGAATCCCCAAAGACAGTGGTTTATACTCTTGGAATATGCAGTTTGGAACAGCACTAAAGGATATTCTTCCTGGTGAATACATCATGAACCAACGTGGATTGACTGCTTTGAGTAAGCTTACCAAGGTGATATAACGGGATAGAAGTGGTGGATCCGACATTTGACTGGCCTGAGTCAGCCAATTTTGATGATCGAATTGTGTCTTATGTTCTCGATGAGGAGCATTTCAAGCCAACTCCATCAACGAAACCAATTGACGGATGGGAGAAAGAAACATTTATGGGATTCAAAAGAGAAGGGAAACGTGGCGTAGGAACACGTAATTACGTTGTCATCTTCTCGACTTCTTCTCTTTGTAGTATGATTTTTGATTTGAGTTATTACAACAGACAGTATTGTGAAAGTGTCTGCAGATCGATGTCAGAAGGATTATCACCATTATGCCTCCAAAACTATGGATGGAGTTGTAAGTTGTATTCACACAGAAGGATCAATTGATCGTGAGCCGTTGAATAAAGATAAGATTCTTCGGACCTTAGCAGGCTTCATTGTTCATCCCAATGTTGGCGCTGCTGTAGTGGTATTCAATGCAGAGTAAGTTTGAAGTTGTCTTTTTATATTGTAGTGATGTGATTAATCGTGTAGGAGTTGAAGCCCAACTTCGTGAATGTGGTTTTGACCCCACCTCTTTGCCAATTCAGTGGATTGCTTTGGAAGATACAGTTACATCTCCGTTCATTGTTGATGAGGCAGTCAAATCCGTAATTCCTATGGTTATGAAGTGTGAGCGATCTCCTCAACCAGTGGCAAATTTGTGTCTGGCCTTACAGTGTGGTGGAAGTGATGCTTTTTCTGGAGTTACAGCTAATCCACTTCAGGGAGCAGTTGCCGAATATGTGATTGAGAGAGGAGGAAGTGCTGTGTTGGCTGAAACAGGTGAGTGTGATGTGATATGATAAGTGAGTGTGTGTACGTATATATGAGTAATATCAGACTTATGTCTGAGAGAGTGAGAATCCAATTGTATCTAATTCATCATATCATCACTAACCCATTCAGATGAGCTGATTGGAGCTGATGCATATATTCTTGACAAGGTTCCTTCCCTTGAAGTAGCTCGTCGCTTCATGGCTATTCAAGCTCGTTATGAAACCATAGCTAATCTTCACGGTGTGAGTGCGCAGAGTAATCCTTCAGGAGGTAATTTCTATCGTGGTTTGTATAACATTGCTATCAAATCGCTAGGTGCAGCTATGAAGAAGAGTGAAGAGACTGTACTAGAAGGTATTCTCGAATATAGTGAAAGGGTGGATGACCGAAAAGGATACTGGTTTATGGATACTCCTGGCAATGATATTGAGAGTGTTACGGGTCAAGTGGCAGCAGGATGCAACATCGTTATGTTCAGTACGGGAAATGGAAGCATAACAAATCATCCATTTGTACCAATATCCTTTTGATTTATATTATTTATGACCTTCATTTTATGTGATCAAATTATTGACAACTTCGCGAAGATATCATGCCTTGTCAAAAGATCTTGATATTAATGCTGGACGTTATCTTGATGGAGTTCCATTGAATCAATTAAGAGATGAAACTTACAAATATGTCTTACAGATCGCAGAAGGTAAGAGAACCTTTGGAGAGCGAGCTTGTCATAGTCAGGTGAAAATGAGATTATTCTCTGATGAATAGATGCAGATATGGAGAAATTGGTATTGTAAGAGTGAGGGTGATTTAAATATGTTTAATTCCCTGTTTGTCCCTTCGCATGTTCCTTACCAGACATGCAAGATAAATCCCATGCCACTAACATTCACAGCTCTTCAATTTCCTTCTTCTGTTAAATGGTTAGATGGAAGAAAGGAGATGAGAGAAAGTGCTCAAGCTGGCTTGATAATTGTACCAACAAGCTTGTGTTCCGGTCAAATTGCTGGAATTGTGAGTGAGAAGGCAAAAGAGAATCATTTCTACACATTCACTTCTCCTCTGATTCATACAGAGGGATGTGCTGAAGGATATGGTTCTTCAGCAGATGGAATTCATAATTATGATCGAGTGATTATAGGTCATATTCTTCATCCTTGTGTATATTCAGCATTCTTACTAGAACATGGCTGTGAGAAGACACTTCTTTCTTACTTCAATGAGAAGTTGAATGATGAATGGAAGTGTGATGGTATTTCCTTTGGTCAAGGAAGCATCCAGAAAGAAGGTGGTATTGAGAATGCTATCAATCATGTAATATTTCACCTTTCTCTTCATAATAGGCTATGGATTGGATCTTAAAGACTGCTTCTGAACTTCCCAATCCAGTTCCTATTGCGAATCACTCACTTTCTGGAATGGTGATTGGAATCATGTCTGATCGCACTACAATTAGTATTGATTCCGCTATAATTCTTGCTCGTATTACATGTCATCTTGTACAGAATGGTTGTATTGTGGTTATTCCAGAATTTGACAGGATTTTAGGAGTAACTGAATTCGTTGAGAATGTTTTCGGTGCTAATACTGAATTGAAGGCAACAATTCTCAATGCCGAGCAAGTCATTTCCAGCATTCCTGGAGTACATATCATGCGAAGAAGTGGTCCTCTAGATTATGTTGAGACTGTCACTTCATTGGCAGCCACAGGGGCATCTGCTATCTTTACTTACTCTGATTGCGTGATAACCCTCCCGGGACATCCCTTTGTCCCTACTATTCGCCTTGGAAGTCACAGAGTGGAAAAACGGGATTTGTTTGATGCCGTAATTGAAGAAGGAGAGGAATCCATATTGAATACCTTGACAAGAATCCTCAGCAGGGAGATGAAGACTAAGGTGGTGATGGGCGATGATAGTGAGTTGTAGACTGCATCAAGAGATCTGATTGATTTCCAAATTGTAAGAACACCAAGTGGCTTCTCTCTGTAAGGAGTGTTTGTTATTCACATCATTCTTTGTTGTTTGTTTGATTTCCCTTGCAATGAGTGTAGAAATCTGCAATTGCTAAAAATAATCAATAGGATAGCGAAGACTCTCATGATAGCTTCTTTCTAGAAGAGCAAGATGGAAATGCATCGGATGTTGAAAATGAAGAGACTCAGATCATTTCCGACTCT
The DNA here is from genome assembly GCA_027406425.1 of Blastocystis sp. subtype 8. Lineage (NCBI taxonomy): Eukaryota > Bigyra > Opalinata > Blastocystidae > Blastocystis > Blastocystis sp. subtype 8. Next base: position 8,820 of record JANPWN010000547.1, read on the forward strand.
GAAATGGATGACGAAGATGATGATCTCGATTCCGAAGGACAAGAAGAGAACAATGCTTCTGACTCAGATAAGGAGGAAAATGAAAAAGTATTAGGAGATCCAAAACCTCTCTCTGCTGATACTATTGCAGAATACAATGAGAAGGTGCGACGAAGTGGTGTAGTGTACCTAAGCTCTGTCCCTCCTTATATGAAACCAGAGAAAATCAAATATCTACTGGGAAAGATTGGAACAGTTCAACGAATGCATTTGGTGGAGGAAGACCCATCCATCACCCGTCGTCGTGCTATGAACGGTGGTAGTCGCAAGAAGAAATATGTTGAGGGTTGGGTAGAGTTCGAAGACAAACGAGATGCAAAGAAATGTGCTGCAATGTTGAACGGACAGATTGTTGGTGGTAAGAAAAGTGGTTTCTTCCATGACATCTTGTGGAATATGAAATACTTAAAAGGGTTCAAATGGGGAGATTTAACAGAGAAATTAACACTTGAGAAGCGATTACGAGCTGATCGGTTGAAGGCTGAATTCGCCAAGAATCGTAAGGCTGACGAAAAGTATCTGGAGAATGTAAGTCGTGCAGCGAAACACAAAATGATTCAACAGAAACGGCAAAAGAAATCAGAATGACATGTTTGAGTGAGCAAACCCAAATAGATAAAACAAACAAATGATAGTGAATTAAATGCTTCTCCCACTAGTGGAATTGCCTGAAGCTGTTTATAAAACGGAGATTCGAGCAAAGAAGGATCTATCATTCATTTCTCCTTATTAACCTTACCTTTTTGAAGCAGTTCTCGTAGTACATCTGTCATCGTTACATTATCTCTAGAATTAACACATTCCAAAATGCCACACAAAAGAGTCATTTGTTCTAATACTTCAATTCTCTTCTTTACAATCGACAATTCCTCCTTCTCCTTATCACATATATCCTTTGGAATAATCTCTGAAACATCACTATCACGATCTTCCTTCTTCATCACATAAACTCCTTCTTCACTCGACGATGTCGCAGAAGGAATGTAAAAATAAAGACTCTGGAGACTACACAGAATATTAGCAATCTTAATCACAACAGATTCTTGCTCCGGGAAGATAGATTTGATATCACAGACACGCAAATAACCCGTTCTCTTTATAAAAGACAAAATAGATTTGAGTAAGGGAAGATCGGTCTGATGCACAGCCACATCTGAATCACATCTTTCATTCTTTGAGTGACAACAGACGAAAGTATCTCCATTCCAATGAGACACTTCCATGTCACACTCCCCCAATCGAGGTCGCTTTGAGTCAGAAGACTGCCTCCGTAAAATAGGCTGTGTTGGAAACGAATTAGGTCGAAGAGAAGGGGTAGGAAGAGAATTAGGAGCAAGTGGTCTCGAAGTATCCAGTTGTGGTGAAGAGGGGAACTTTGACTGATGAGGAATAGATACAGGCCGATAATCCACTTCAGGATATACAAACAAGTTACGAAGACTATCGTTATCTACAGGAATCAAGTGAGCTGTTTGGCCGATTCTATCTGGAATTCAAGTCATACACAACCTACACATTCAGTCCTTGAGGAGGAGTTGCTTGAACAGTAGATGCTGGAAAGAAATTAGAAACTGATACATATTGTTTCCCATTCATAGTCACTTCAGCTGTCCGATAATAGGGAACAGCAATGTGCGTTGACGGATCTGATTTCAGTGACAGTACAAATGAATGAGAAGATGTCGACTGGATGTTGTACATACTTGCTGCATCCTTGATTTGTTTCTTTGTGAACTTTTCATTCATTTTATAGACTGGAACAGTTACATAACTGTTTCCAACCTCTCGAGGACTCTTTTCTCTCGTTTGGGAGGGGACACGCTGATGTGACTTCTCCGAAGATGGAATTGTTTTAATAATATAGTTAGGACAGTATGGTTGAGAATCCCGTTTCATTCCCTTCTGCAAACAACTCCATAACGAGAACGAGTCAAATCACCGAAATTCGTCAGTCCCAAAAGACTCCCAATTCTCAAGTCTCATTTCATGGCTCGTTCTAGTTCGTTTGCTTATCGTTTTTTGAGTGAATAGAATCTCATAGTCGCGATCGGAAAGAGTTGAAAAGGAGATCACGTTCAAGGAGTTATTCGTATAGGTAAGTGTATCGTTGAATAACTAATACTTAGCTACTCTGATTACAGTAGTTATAGTGATTATTCATACAGTTCTCGAAGTCCAAGTCCATCAAAATACTCGGAACATAGGCGATCTGAGCATCCTAAGGGAGAAGAAAAGTATCTATGTAAATAGTTTTGAATTGCAGGAAGATGGTGATGGGACCTGATGGAGTAATGATTGAAAAAGAAGAAGCAAATTACAAAGTGACTGGAGCACTAGGGAAAGATAAGAATACTGGTGTAATGTACAATGGAGTGTTATTGAAAGTATGCCATAGCTTATCGTGTTACCATGCAGTGGTGCGAGCCAGCAGATGCAGCGAAACCCAATTTAAAGTGGAGAGTCTATGAGTTTAAAGATGGTAAGATTGTGGATACAAAGTACCTTCACCGATGTTCTGCCTTTTTGATTGGTCGTGATGAACGAGTGTGTGACTGGATTCTTTTACACGAATCTATAAGCAAACAACATGCAGTGTTCCAGTTTCGCAAAGTACCACTTGTATTGATACAATCTGTGAATTGATATATAGAATAGTCGTGATAAGAGTGAATTCCGTCGCATGGTGATTAAGTGCATTAAATTGCTTTTCATCATCACATAGACCTTATATAATGGATTTGGATAGCACAAATGGAACTTTTTTGAATGGAAAGAAGATAGAGGGAAGTCGGTATTATGGTTGCACATTCAATGGGAACTGTCACAATTAGAACTGCGAGAGGGAGATGAACTGAAGTTCGGTTTTTCAACACGATCGTACATTCTTCTTAACGAGAACTCTGTTGACACAACTGAAGCAAATCCAGGACCATGGATTGTTTGTTAAATGCATCAAACACAAAATCACATATCATCACGACGCTTATTGCAATAAGGCTTGAAATCAACATAATAGATTCCATTCTCTTTTCTATTTCGGCACAAAGTAGTAAATGTACCCACAATAGGGTCCATCAAGGGGTTGTAATAATCACAATCTTGCATCAGCGAAGACAGTAAAAAATCCGTACAGCCTTCCAATGTTACACTCAATCCTGCCTGTTCCTCTAATTCGGACATAAACACTTCATGAACAACGCCATCCAAAAATCGGGAATACTTCTGAATCTTCACTCTAGTATGATATAAAGGGAACGTTCGATTATAATTTGACAGTAACGCATCTGACATCTCCTTGCGGATCTCGTCGTTATTTGCTTTTACTTCGTGCACGTCAAACAAAGGTTCAATTTCTAATTCTCACAATCACCTTCAACTCCTACTCGCTGATGCGGGAATGAATCGAGTTAAATCCTCCTTCAACATGTTTGTATCTCCCCATACGCCAGGACGAAGCAGCGTTTCGGGAGTCTGGAGGACAGCAGAAATTGCGGTTTGCGCCAAAAACCGAATAGAACGATGAACTGCTAGGGGTAGTAATGAAATCCAATTCACCTCCCATACAGATTCCAAATAATGTCCCGACTTTGACTTATCTTTCACATCATACAAATGGACGAAGCGATTGCTCTCAGCTCCGTCTTTCAAAGTGAAAATTAACACTTTCTCATAAGAGTTCACTAAATGAAACGCCCAATCCGCATAACTAGCTTCAACTAACCACAACATGTGATCATATCTTTCATTAAGATCCATGTCATCAAACGCACGTTGTACTTCAGACGGAGTGAGAGAACGATATGGATAATACTGACTACCTCTTCCATGAGTGTCTGAAAAATAGATGAGGATGTCATCATGTTCTGTTAACTAAAAATAAGGGAAATGGAATGAATCTACAGGTAACCATTTGAATGAAGACCGCGATGATAACTTTGAAATAACACTTTTCCGACCACTCAGGTAGGCTAAAAGGAAGGATGGAGACACGAAGGATCCTTGAAAATCAATATGGTCACAGAAATGGTGATATAACATATCACGAAGATAGATATTCTCTTTTTCGTACCAATTTCGATAGTAATTGGTCCAATCCGTGTCATAATCACTTGTATCCAACATGTACACCACATTCTTGGGATCATATCCTGCGCGTATAAGGTACTACATTTTACAAGATAGCTTGAGCATTCTTACGTCATAAACGCGACAAGGAGTGGAAGGAATCTCGGAAGAAGTCAGTGGCTCGACTGTTCCATAGATGATAGCAAAACGATCTGCAAGACACGAAATAAAAAGGAAAAGAGTGAACGGAACGAGCATTATTTCTGGGTCCATTGTGGAAAGTCCGGCATGTCTCATTAGGATCGATTTCGGGGGCCTTTTGAGACAACGTGGCCGAGTGGTTAAGGCGTTAGCCTGCTAAGTTGATGGGTATTACCCGCGCGTGTTCGAATCACGTCGTTGTCGCTTTTTGGCTCTTTTTCCATCAGATTATGGCATCCTTATCGATTGCTCTCGTTCCTTTGGAGGATAGAGAGGATACCTATTCTATTTTACGTGCTTTTGAGAGTAGCGGAACACTTGTAGTTGTCCAGAAGAATGTCGCTGGAAATGTAATATCTGTACGTGATTTATGTATTTCAATGTAATAGACATAGATTGTAAAGTCCTTCGTTATTGGAAAGTCTGTTTCGAACGTATTATTGGATAAAGAGTATGTCAATGTGCTGAGATGTGAATAAAAGGGATATCATGAATCCGGATATGAGCTTTTGTATTCATAATGCGACAATTCGTGATGTTGCTCTTTACAGTCAAGTTGGATTCATAGATTAGATATAACTGTTTAGAATAGTAAGGAATTTCTTGCTGCCATCTCAGAAGATGGATTTGTTAGCTTTTGGAGTCTTTCCGAGAAGAAGTGTTTTAAAGCGGTTCATTTAAAGAACCAAGGTAGCTTCATGATTTCGAAGTTTTTTTTAGATTTGTATTGTTGCATCCAAATTCATGTGGATCAGAACGTTGTTATTATTGCTACAACCAAAGGAACCATAGAATGCTATTCGCTTGACAGTAGTAAAGGATTATCATTCTTATATCAAGAAATGTCCTTGAAAGGAGTTATCAAATCTGAAGTGAATTCAACAGTGGAATACATGCTCTTAGACTCAATCAACCGTGTGAATTATTGCTGTCCTTTATGAATAGCCAATCAACTTTTCGTGTTGTTTTCCTCAGGATATATAGTGTACTACAATCTTTCTCTTTTTACTGTCGCCAAACAAATCAAACTCGAATCAAGTGGAATCGAAAGTGGAAATTCCAAGATTATCCAATTAATTGGGCGATCATATCTGGTGTTGTGGAAAGGAAGACTTTATCTTCTTGATACAATCCAAGATTCCTGTCTCCTGTTAAGCGGTTTCTGTACAATTTCCGGAATGACAGAATTTGAGTCAATTTCTGACATCTGTATTTGTAATGATTGTATCTGCATTTCCTACCAGTAGTTCTTCTTATTTTTCTCTAATTCCTAGTTGCCAAAATTCGGACGTATTATTGGGATTCACTTCAACCCAGTTTTCTGGCTTCACAGAAACAGTTTATCCCCATTGGCACATTCCACTTCCCTCTGATACAAGTCGTGTATCTCATATGGTGAATGTGAGAGGATTATTGTTGAGCCTAGTTGATGATAAGGACCAGAGATTGTTGTGTATCTGGTCCTTCGTACCTCCCAAGACATCTCCTACTCATCAGCGCGGTACTCGAGGTGTAGAGAGTACAAGTGATGACGGAAGAGGGAGTGACAGTGTGAGATTGAGTGATATGAGTGGACTACGACTAAGTGATATGAGTTTACCTCGATTGAGTGATGCATTGAGACCTAGCGAATCAGGTATTATGAGTGCTGAACAGTTCGAGAATGGCTGGGAGGTCTCTTTCAATGACCGACTCCAGACAGCTCTGAATTCAAAAAAACAGGGTATTTTATGCAATTGCTGTCAAGGGACCGTTGACCCTATTTGTAGATATGGGTCCTCGTATCTTTTATGTCCCCTAATTCAACAAGTCATTGTTCATCACGAAGAAACCCCTTTATCCCAGCTCTATCAGCTTCCTGCTTCAGAATCTGAGCTTCTTGTATTGATTGTCAATCCCCAAGGAGTGATTGAAAACTGGAATGTCACAATTCCTGCCAAAATTTGGTCTTTAACAATATATGATCGTGTGACATTCATAAAATCCACAAATTTCGTCATACCATTAAAACACCCAAAACCTGTCAAAGCGAGTCGAACTCCTTATGAGAGCGAGGAGTCCCAAGGGTCTATGCGAAGCTTAGGACAACTGAGTCCATCAGGAGTGAGTTTTCCAGAGAGTTATCAGTGTGAGTGTGTGAGTGCAGATATGAATAGCTCCCCCAGTGTGAGTGGAAGTGATGTTACCATGGCCCGACTGATTGTGATTGGAACAGAACGAGGACGACTACTCATCGTTGATGAGAAAGAAGGAAGGGTGTTATTTGATGTGAATGTTATGGATACATCACTTGATATTTGTGTACTGAGTGATGTGTATGAAGGAGTGAGAGTTGAGAATGATGGACAATGTTCTCATGGTAGTCGAGTCCATAGTATGAACTCTTATTCACGCGATCTGACTGGTTTTGTATTGAGTTGTGTGAATTGTTCTGTCGGAATTGTTTACTCCTTATTTATCTTCTGGGACTCTCAGTCCCAATCAATTCACTCAAATCCTATTCAACTGGATCCTCCCGTAGTTCCACCGACATCAAATCAGGTGCTTCCTCTTCCACCAATTCAGTCTCACGCTTCAATAGCTGATGAGACTGCTTCATGTGCATCCAATCAGACCCGAGTGGAAGTGGCTCTTTCTCAGTCTACAAATCCTTCCTCTTTTATATCCCATCCTGATACGCTCTCATTCCCTTCGTCTGTAACTGCTTCTCAATTTGGTGAGACATTTTCGATCAATAGTTCTGAATCATGTGTTTTTAAGGATATATTTGTGGGTCTTTTTCGGACGGATCCTGAGCGTTTATCAGGAGCGAAAGTCGATTTTTTGGAAAAGACAGCGATTCAGGATATTCGATTGTGTGTTCGAGAATGCGATGAGAATGGAAGGTATCAGATCGCAAATGTATGGAATCTCAGAGGTGAGGTGGATGCTGTGACGCTAGCTCAGCTGAAGCTTCAAGAAGACTCTCCTGTCTCTCCATTGTATCATTCCATCTCACTTACTCCTATTTCCGTATACTTTTCTTATTCCTCTTATCTAGTCATCATCATTCATTCAACTCTCTTCTCTCATAACATCCCAGACCCATCCCTCTATTCTTCTTTCCTTACCATTTCCCCAAGTACTTACACAGTTACATGATGTAGCTATTTTCCTAAATTCCCGCGGGTTAGTTGATGGTTGGGATAGTCTTCCTGTGATTCTGAATGGTCAGAGAGTAACATGGGATTCCCTTCTTCAGGTATTCTTTCTTCCATGTTCTCACTATCAGCAATTAAACACGATTATTCCTTGGAACCAAGATGCAGCTTTGAATCGTCAGTTAATTAAGCTTTTTGCTAAGTCACCCTACTGTGTTTCTCTGGATAATCCATGCTTTCGTCTGTGTTTGGTTGGGAGAGCGAATGAGTGAGTATTGAAGAATGATTTCATTTTAGTTTCCCGTTCGTGAGTGTTTTGGGAGAGTGTTCAAAAAGGAAAAGTAGCTTATGGTCTCAGCTATTCAAAATGAGTTCTGAGATGACTACAGATTTGTTAGTTTAATATCCTTTTTAACTGAATTCATACTGACTTCCTTCATTCTACTCTCTTCACATTATCTACTATCCTTTCTTCTCTCTCACGAGTAGCCATTGTGGGAGACACATTAAACAAATTTCTAACAAGCTTCACTTCCAATCTGATTCTCCATACAACTCATTCCCAAGTACTCACTTCTGTTTCGCGACCTCAATTATTGACAGGAATTACTCCTATTCCGACTCATCATGATGCCAAAAGTAGCGGTGATTTTGTTCAAGGCGAGGATGAAGGAGTGGATGTGTGTGAATTGAGTACATTCCTGTTTCAATCCAATTCTAATTTATTTTGTCGTGGAGCTGAGCTTCTTTTGAGTTGATTTAGAAGAGGAGTTTCATTCGTAGATACTTTGGTGAGTGTATATGAAAAGAATTCATGGAGTCTGAGTGAGCGAATTCACGAGTTGATTGAGTGTATGAAGAGAACGGATAAAACAGATCGAGAGAGATATTATGGGTTATTGATGTGCGTGTGTGGTATGATACGAGAGGAGCGGAATATAAATGGCGAAGAGATTAGTGTGGTACTAAAAGAGGTAACAGAAGTCTTGAATGATCCGAGTATTGTAATATTGATATGATGATGATTAGATGCTCCTATAGTGTTGTTCGATCGATTGTTACTAACTTATTTAGTCCTCTCTCGTAATGGTTCTCGCAATAATCAGAGTGTTCGCGATGTCTTACTTACAATTTACACTCGAAGCATGCCCTCAACAGAAATGGTTAGCAAATTGTGTGAAATGATTCCTAATGTGTTTGTTGATGTGTTGGTGGATGTGGTTAAGAAGTAATAGTCAATAGAGGAATGAAATGTAGTCGGGAAACACAGGCGAAGGGAATCAGATCAATTCAGTTTCTCCTTCATGTGATCCTTCCTTTATTAGCGCCATATGCAGATGTGTTGTTAGAAGCATTAATTGAGGCCAAGAATGTGATTCTGAAGGAGAATATAAATGATTTATCCTTTTTGAGTCGAATCAATCTGAGAACAGTTATGAGTAAAACAGTGAAACACAGTAGGTTGTGTGATGATATGTGTTGATTGTTTATCTGCTCATTTATTTCGTTACTTACCATTTTAGAGGATATTGCCTCATCCCCGCGGGATTCTACTTACTTTTCCCTCCTTTCCTCCCTGCTTCTTCTCTCTTCTCTCTCTACAGTCTATCTTGATACTCACTATGCATTTTCTGTGTCTAAAACAGGAATACTTCAAGTATTCTCACTCGCTACTGCTACAAAGATTTGCCAAACTACAATCCACAATGGAGAATGTTGTAAGATATCAGTTTATACCCCAGATAGCGAAAAAGGGGTCCCAACCGAATTGAACCAAAATAAGGACTATTTTATCTGCTCGTTAAGTCGACAAGAACGAATCATGACAGTTCATTTATTCAATGATCGCAGTATTCCGTTTAAATCCATAATGAAATCTATACGAAATGGCAAATACAAATTCAAGGATTATTCTGGAATTGCATTATTGAAGGTTGCAGTGTTATTTATTCCTTGTAATTCCTCGATCCAAGCGGATGCTTGTACCTTGTGTCGACATCGCCAGCATCATGCCAGAATTACCTCCGAGTTTTTCATTTTCCAGCATTCAACGGATTTATTGTCTCCTTCATCCTCCCCACCGTCACTGATGTCTTTAATTCCTACTTCAGACACAGTCGATGACATTGATTACACTTCTTTATCCTTTGGAGATACTCGTGCTGTGTTCAAACGATCAGAAGAAACACAGCCATTGCTGGTAGAGTCGAACCTATGTCAGTGCTGCCAAAATCCTATTGATAGTATGAAATCCAAAATTCGAAGGTTTTTTGGATGTTGTTGGCGAACAATGGATCATTTTATTATAACTCCTCAGTCATTGATGCCAACATCATTCTCACAAGACACGATTTTGAAACGGCATCTCCCGCCAAATACATTGAGAATCTGTCAGAATTGTGCTAATGCTATTCTCTGCGGAAGTCAAACACTTGCACAGAGTGGATATGTTGGAACCAATCCAACAGAAGATAATTCATGGATTTATCGGAACGGTAGAAATCGGGGTGATTTGAACAAAAATGCAGGAGTATCTCTGTCTGTATTGCTAGCACATGTGGGACATAGTGTAGGTGATTATGAGACGGACAAAGACTTTAAGATCATGATTCTGCCGTGGGATGAAATGGAGGGAAAGAAGCCAACTGCACTGCGTATTTATTTGCAATTGAGTGATATGGTTACTGTATGGTATGATTTGCTTGTTAAGGATATTGCCGTTTGACTTGTTTGTTCCAGTGATTATGGTACTGTTTACTCTTGCTTAGTCAACAGAAGTGTTCCAAAATGGTCCAATTTCATAGAGTCTTCTATGAACAAACAACATACAATGACTCTTCTTGAGTTGATACACTACTATACTTTGGCCGAGACTTCCACCATCGATCTCGGTCATGGTGGTTCGAGTTCAGATAGCTATCGCGTGACTGTACCCTATCTCCCAGAACCATATGATGCATAGGCTGCGTAGAATGCATGTTAAATAGACTAGATAAAAAGGGATCTTCAGGTACCACCTGTTTCTTCTGCAATCTACATGTCACATCAAATTCCCAAATCCACTTTCGTATCACTTTGTGTTCCTTCCATCTTACAAAGAAAACAAATATCAAGAGTAAAAGGATAATGAAAAGCAGTATTATTAGAATCCACCGAACTGGGTCTATAAGAGACTCGCAGGAATCTCCAGTAAAGAGAAAAGTACAGTTACATAATAAAAAGATCTCATCACAGACTCCCCCATGTTGGCACTCTGGGGAACAGCTCATGGGTATAAAACAGAAATCCTTTCCTTCAGCTCAAATACCGCTTAAATAAAGATATCAAGTGAAAAAAGAAAACGGAATCCAGAAAAAACTCCATTTTCAGGAAACTAAGTTAATCAAAAGAGAATGGACCCATTGAAGCCTGCATTAGAGAGTGAATCCGATGTATTGGATATGAGTCATATGTACTCAAGAATGTAGGATGATCAGGTAGGAAGAAAAGAGTAACTTGGGACGAAACTACAATTGCCGAGCATGATAAAGAGAGGGGTACACGTTGTGTAATCAATGAACCCAAAACACCATTCAATCGTTTGGGCATTCCGGAAGGTGAGCCGTATTTTTCAATGCCTCAAATATAGATCCAGATGAGAACGAAGAGGATAATCGAGAACAGTTACTGAAAAGGTTAATGGAGTTAGACGATTCTCTCAAAGTACAATGAAATAGTTGATTTTTATTTTTAGGGGCGAAAGAAGGCACATATTGTGTTCTCAGAAGAAGACCAGTAGACCATTGAATGAAAGTTGTTGGATTAGGTTACAACATGACGAGGAAGAACATAAAGCGTTCTTGAAAAAGAGAAAAGTTGGGACCGGAAAGAAAATGTGAAATATAGGAACATTATGACGAGTATCGAACGATGATTAAAATGAGAGAGCAATTGGTAATAATTTAGATGTAAGGGTGATGTGTAGAAAGAAGAAGAGGAAAAGGAAGAATAAATCTGTATAACTACTTTTATCTTTTTGTTTGTTTGTTACTTGAGTGTGAAGGAACCGGTTGACAAAGCATGTTCAGTAGTAAGATAGAGAAACACCATTGATAATCAAGACCTGTTTGTTCCCTCATTTCAGTCTTCTCCTGAATTAATTGTTTTGATTTTCTCATTCCAGAGGAAGCGAATTCAAATAAAATCGTTTTGGTGGTGTTTTGTTCTCAGCTGCTGAAAGGAACATTGAATGGACTTTCGTGTTGGAAGCAATTATCGTTTGGGAAAGAAGATTGGTAGTGGTGCATTTGGCGAGATTTATCTGGGTACTGATGTATCAAATGGTAGGTGTGTTTTTAAGTAGTAATTGAAAGGAAAGGAGGTGGCAATTAAGCTAGAGTTATCATCTTGTCGGAACCCACAGTTGCAATATGAATACAAGATTTACAGGTTATTGAAAGGTGGAATAGGGATTCCATCAGTGTACTATTATGGTTCTGAGGGAAGCTATAATGTAATGGTGTTAGATTTGTTGGGTCCTAGTCTCGAGGATCTTTTTAATTACTGTAACAGACGATTCACCCTAAAAACTGTTTGTATGTTGGCCCAAGAGATGATACTTCGACTGGAGTATGTACATACAATGAACTTTATTCATCGCGATATCAAACCAGATAACTTTGTAATAGGTTTGAATGAAAATGCGAATGTTATTTATCTTCTTGATTTTGGTCTGAGTAAACGATATCGTAATCCAGTGACCAAAGCTCATATCCCGTTGACGGTTGTTATCTTAAATGAACTGTAGATATCGCGAAAACAAAAGTTTGACAGGAACACCTCGTTATGCCTCTCTTGGGAATCATCTAGGAATGGAGCAGAGTCGTCGTGATGACTTGGAGTCCCTAGGATTTGTTTTGATGTACTTCCTGCGAGGAAAACTCCCTTGGCAAGGATTAAGAGCTGAAACAAAGAAAGAGAAATATGCTCGGATTATGGAATACAAAATCGAAGTTCTTTTTGTCACTAGATGTTATGGATAGATATCATTTGAGCGTTTATGTCAGGGATATCCCGAGGAGTTTCAGATTTATTTTGATTACTGTCGAGCTCTGAGATTTGACGATTGTCCTGATTATAGTTATTTAAGAGGTTTATTCACGAACTTGATGAAGAGAAAAGTAAGTAAGAATGAATAATGTGATTGAGAGTGGATGATTGAATGTGTGGTTGTATGGAGGTAATTGAGTGTGGCTGAATGATTGTAATTGACTGATGAAAGTTAATATAAATAAAAACCATAACTAATTCCTAATTACCCTCTTATGAATATTCTAACCTCTATAGTCCATTCAGAATGATGGCATATATGATTGGATGGTAGATTCACTTACTCATTCTCACACTTCACTTCCAAAACACTGCCTCACCTCTACCGGACATCTCCGCAAAGATCTCTTGATTCCCGCTCCTGAAGAATTACGAAATTCCCGTACTCTGGAGGAAGCGATAAAGCATCGAAATGTCTTCAGCCAAGCTCCAAGTCAATCAGTCACGAGGGAAAGAATGCCCGTTTTCAGGAACTCCATTAGTTATAGTCCCTCAGGAGATACTTCAATAGAATCGCGATCAGCCACGACTCACACACTCCTTCAAGAAGAGGTATCTGGTGAGAATGATGTCTTCTCGGCTGTGGCGAATAGAGAAACAATGAGTGGGAAACGGAGTATTAGCAATGAAGAGACCTCAACACTTCTCGCATCTACGCATGAGCATCAATCAGAGAATGAATCAACAAAACGGTCGAAAAAGAATGTGTTTCGGAATTGGTTTAATCTATAAGATTTGTTTGCTTGAAGAAACATTGTTATTCTTCGATTGACCATACATTTTCAGCGCAGTTACTAACTTCTTTTATAATATCACGTCTAATAGACTCAAATGCAACCCACCGGAAAAGAAGGGAAGTTGAGAATGCTCGTATGGAGGGGAGATCTGATAATAATTCGATTCATTCACACCTACTTCGTAGACACAAACAAGACGCCTCTCCTTCATATTCTCCGTTCTGGGTTTGTCTTAAAAGGACTGTTTCAAGAGAAGGGAGATCTAATGAATTATTCATCTTTTACTCGCTTACTATGAAGTCTGTATTTATGTGCATTTGGGAAGGAATTAAGATGAATCCGAAGTGTATGAAGAGAAGGTAAATTCTCAAGAACCACCTTCTCCACACCAGAAAAACAGTCCCGAGTCGTATCTTCAGATCCAATCGAAAGTGACTGGAGAGAAGGCAGGTTCTGAAGAGTACATTCCGAGAAGTCAGAAAAGGAATCGTCATCAATTCGAATAGATACGAGCGAATCACAATTCGTTACAGCGAAACGACCTTCCTCTTCGACGCACACTCGACTGCTGACAATGAGTTGACGGAGTGAAGGAAGGTTCGAGAGCTCCCATAAAGAAACATGCTTGAATGAGTCAGAACCCACAAAGAATGATTGAAGATGAGGTAGTGAGAGAAGAGAGAAAGAGATGAAGGATGGATGATTGAAGGAATATGAAGGAAGCGAGAGTGAAGTGACTGTATCAGAGAGAAGAGAAGGGAGTGATGATTTTAGTGTTTGAGAAAATGAAGGGCGAACTGATTGAGTCAAGGCAACACTCAATGGATCCGCATCTACTAATCAACTCTTTTCCTCACCCATACTCTCGACAACAAGAGAATCGATACAGCTCAGACTCTCCTCTGTCAGACTCATATCATCACATGAAGGAATATTGGTAAGAACCACATGAGAAATATACTTCCATCCACTATTATCGAGGTGAATCGACCGTAAAGAAGGAAGATCTATTCATCAGAAATCATGATGATTTAAGACTTTCCAGATATAGTGAATTATTTTGACTTGAAGAGTCACCATTGAAGGCCCCCTCATGAAGTCGAATGGATGTGAGAGAAGGGAGATCTGATAAACAAATCAATCATAAATTCTTACTTCTAAACTCGATCAAATGAACAAAAAAGAAGGATTCGTAGCCAACTTCAATTGTCTTCAAGGAGCATAAGTCTTTAATAGAGCATTGCTGACTATGGTAGAAGTTTGTGCCATGAAGAATGAGTGATCGAAGTGAAGGAAGATCAGACAAAGAGAAGGCAGCCGTGTGTGAGAAGGAACTGAATCCCAATTCAATCTCTTGAAGCTTAGGCAAATGTTCCAAAGAGAATGAAGATGAGACTTCATTGCCCATGAAACTGAAACTCCCTATAATCAATTTTTCAAGGGAGAACATATACTGAAGAGAGAGAGATGAAAGTGATCTAAAAGAATGATCCGTTACAATCAACTCTCGAATACATGAATGCAGAGAGGACCATTCAGAAGTACCTCGTGGAATAATCAACTCTCCTTCCGAAAGTGGCCTACCTTGAAGGAATTCTCCTTTATATACACTTTCACCCATTCGATCAATCAACACTCCTTCTCCTTGAGGGAGATTGTTGAAGTACCCTCCAGAATAGGAAGGAATTTGAGATGAAGTTGCTGGGTGGAATGTAGTACCATAACACACCTTCCGATTATTGTACACGAAACCCCGATAGGTAAGACTGTTATCGGAATCATAGAGTTCTCCCCAACCACAGGGAGTACTATCAACCACATCTCCCTCCCATCGATCGCCATCTGCACTGAGATCAATGATTCCAAAGGAGGCCATTGGCGTTGGCTTTGAATGCAAGATTAGTGAAGAGTCAAGCTCATAGAATCCAATAAAACATAATGAAAATAGATCTGCTACTATAGCAAAGCCATCATATATATGCATAATGCAATTTTTACTAAGATAGAAGACCCCATCCACAGGAATTGATGTAGTCATGTTTGTACTGTAAAAGTGATTCCCATCTTCCATCATCGCACCAATAATATCTGTTAAAGCAACGTTGCAATCCATTTAGATAATCAAAATCTGTTGAAAACATTCTCGTCCACAAGATTTCCTATGACACAAGTTTGCTTAGAATCCCCGTGATTATTCTTCACTTTTTCTGAATTCGTTTCATCATCACATATGGGCAAGAAGCAGCATTCCAAAGATCGTCTTTTTATTACTCAGTCAGAATGGAGAAATCAGTTCGGAGGAAAGAAGAAAACAGCTGAGTAGGGTTATTGGAAGGAAAGTGTGATCTGTAGAGAAGAGAAACAGATTCTGCCATTTAATTGTTGTTGCATTTCATTCGAACCAGTTGTGGACGGAGTTATGACAAAAGAGGGCTATCTCTTTGAAAAGAAGAATATTTACAAGTACATTAAAGAGAACCACCTTAATCCATGCACTGGGAAGAAACTTCTGCTGAAAGACTTGTTTCCTGTGCATTTCTATAAGAACGCCGAGGGTGAAATCCATTGTCCAGTCACATATAAAGTATTTACGCAGTATTCAAAAATTGCGGTGATTCGAACTTCGGGCAACGTGTATCTCTACGATTGTATCAAAGACCTGAATATTTCCCAGAAGAACTGGACAGATCTAATTTCAGGTGAACCTTTTACAAAAGATGATATTATCATCCTCCAAGACCCTACTCAGCCAGAACTCCGGAATGTCTCCAAGTTCTATTCTGTAATAAAGGATGAGGAAGAACGAAGTCGGTCCCGCACTGCTAATGTGAAGATTAGTTCGGGTTTACAAAAGATCGTTGATAATGTACGCATTCTCTTGGATATAGTTATACTAGATCAAAAAGAAAGCAGAAGAGAAGAAGAAGCAAGAAGAGGAGCAACGACTCCTTGATGCCCAGAATCGACCTCGTTCTTTGAATGTATCTACTTCCTATGCCTCTTCATTGACTTCAACTGCAATTACAGTAATCTGTTTGATGCCTTACTTATCCAAAGATGAATTCAAAGTATGAATATGCCTCTGACAAAGAGATTGAAACACGTCGGTATGACAGAATGCGCCGAATGAAGAAGAAGGGTTATGTCCAACTGGTTACGAACATGGGTACACTCAATCTGGAAATTCATTGTGATTTGGTACCAATGACATCTGAGAATTTCCTGGGGTTGTGTGCATCTGGTAAGTACAATGGGTGTTTGTTTCATCGACTGATCAAGAATTTTATGATTCAGGGAGGTGATCCTACTGGTAGGAACACTTCGGTTAACTGAACCATAGGTACTGGAACTGGTGGAACATCATTTTTCGGACATTCATTCAATGATGAATTCCACCCATCATTGACACATAAGGGAATGGGTGTTGTGAGTATGGCAAATAGTGGCCCCAACACCAACAACTCTCAATTCTTTATTACCTTCAAATCTGCTTCACATCTTGACAATGTCCATTCTATATTTGGGCGTGTTGTAGGAGGCTTGGATGTGCTTCAGGCCATGGAGTTAGTGAAAACGGATAACCAGGACAAGCCAGTGAAACCAATCATGATTGCGAAAACAATTGTATTGGTGAATCCATTTGACGAGTTAGATGAAATTCTTAAAAGAGAATTGGAGGTGGAAAAGAAGAAGGAGGCTATGGAGAAAGAGGTGGCGACAAAACGGCCAATAGTAGATAAGAAGGAATTGGATGAAGAGAAAACGAAGAAGATCCTGGAAGAGTTAGAGAAACAAACTGCTGCGCATGAAGAGAATGGTCCTATTATAAAGAAGCCAAAGATAGGTGGATTTGGGGATTTTTCGAGTTGGTAGAGTGTTTGTTTCTCTAAAACTGAAGTTTCGAGAATTCCGGGAATTCACTTAATTAGTTTCCACGGGAATCAGCAAAGACAATAAACAACAAACTTCCAGTAAAATGAAGTATATAACATTTCAGGGATGTAGAAATGCTTCAAAGAGGATAATGAAATAGCTGAACAACTGAGATATCGAATCATTGTTGCAACCCTAACTCGAAAACCGGTTGTAATCACAAATATTCGTGAAGACGATGAAAATCCCGGTTTGAAAGGTAAAGGAATGGGGAGTGACTGATGGATGTAGATTACGAGGTCAACTATCTTAAATTGGTTAATCACCTTTCTACTGGATGTGAAATTGATATTAATGAAACGGGAACACGGTTACTTTACAAGCCAGGTGGATTGAACGGTATTTGGATAATGGGACTAGGTTTCATTAATGGAGGAAATTATCAGTTTGCCTGTGGTACAGAGAGGGGAATTGGCTATTATATTATGGGAATTCTTCCTTTAGCCATCTTTGCGAAGATTCCTTCTCGTATTGTTTTCACCGTACATTTCATTTGTTTCTGTAATAATGAGGGAATCACAAATAATACAATTGATATTAGTGTGGATATTATCCGCATTGTAACGCTTCCGCTACTCTCTAAATGGGGTTTATCTGAGGGATGTTCATTGCAGATCAAGAAGCGAGGAGTAGAACCCTTGGTATGTGCTTCAAAGTCCGTTAATCTTAGGGAGGAGGTGAAGTGATTTTCAATTGTCAGAATGCACGTGAACTAGAGCCGGTAGAATTGATAGAGAGCGGTGTAGTGAAACGAGTCCGAGGAGTAGCATACACAATGCGTGTATCTCCCCTTTATGGTAATCGAATCATTGACAGTTCGAGAGGATTATTTAACAAATTTATACCTGATGTGTAAGTATAGCATCGAAGATTCATATGTAGTCACATTTTTACGGATCACTATACTGGAGAGGAGAGTGGTCGCTCTCCTGGCTATGGAGTGACACTTTTAGCAGAAACAACAGAGCATTTTAATTATGCTGCAGAAATGATGGGAATTGAAGGACAGTTGCCAGAGGATCTTGGAATGGCATGTTCGGAGCTGTTATTAGAAGAAATTGCACGAGGAGGTTGCATTGATAGCATTCATCAACCCTTGGCCATTTTACTCATGGCATTCTCACCTGAGGATGTATCAAAGATTCGGACGGGTCCTTTAACGACAACGAGTGTAAATGTGCGAATGAAGGAGAGTTGTGATGTTTAGTTATTGAGGTTGCTAAAGGGGATGATTGGAATTGTATTCAAATTACGGAATGAAGGGGAAGACGGAGGGGTTCTAATTAGTTGTGTTGGAAGTGGCTACAAGAATATCTCCAGAAAGGTCACATAAGTCGTTTTATTTGCATTGTGTTTCGTTTCAAACAAGTTACTGCTTTAGTCGTTCATTTCTCTTCTCTGTAAGTAATTTGATTTGCTAGAACTCAGAAAAGCCAATAAAACGTACAGAAAGACCATAGGGAGTTTTGAAACGGGAGACAGTGGAATCAAAGAATTCCTGCAAGTCCCTTCCTTGATCTGCGAGTCACTTTACTAAGTCATCCGTACCAATTTCATATTGATTAGCTTGAATCAACATATCCAATTTATCAAAGTCAAACACATAGTGGGAAGCAATCGTCTCTTGTGCCTCATATTCCTCCCACAAACTGATAAACTCATCTGCAAGAGCCTTAGGAAAATCGGTAGTAATTTGCAAAAAGGCATTCTACATGTGATGAATAAACAAACGATCGTATACACGTTCCCGCTCGTGTTTTTCTTCCTCCGTAACATTATCTACAGGAGTAATGTCGCCCACAATCGACTCTCCCAAGTCATGAATCAAACCCATCTTCATACAACTACAATGAGAAATTCAAAATACACATACTGGACCTTATCAATGAAGGGATCATCAATGAAGAACGCCATCATTGCCTATCGCATAAAGCAGTAATTTTGAGCTGTACGACTCTCCAGGAATGATCAGCAATCGATTCAGGGTCTTCCACGTTACGATACACCCAGCCAGTTCGCTTAGTTTTCTAAATTCAATCAGAAATAGTATGACTACTTTAAGATTGTTGCAGAGATCAAGAAAATCACCTAATACTACTGGATTCATGGAAAACTGAGAATTACGCCATTGCGGTTATTCGCCTAACTCTTATCTAGCGAATGGACTCATCCCTTGTACTTTGTGCTATGATGTACTGACCTATAGTTATCTCGTGTGTTGATTCAGTACCTTGTATCAACAAATGCTAGTGAGAAGAAGGACTTTGCTCAGCAAATTAGAGGAGCTATTGGGCATTTGATGTTGATTGTGTATAAACACATAGATATGAGGGTTTCCCCGAACTTCACATTATTGAGGATTCTTCTGAAATTGATAGTGTATATTTTGCTACCTTATCTTGAAAGCATAGAACGTTTTAAAAGAAAGCAAAGATATTGTAGATTCAAAAAAGAGTCGTCTTCTTCCTGGCAATCGATTCCAGAGAGAGATCACATTTAGGTACAAAGAAAGAGGACTTTCCCGTGTTCATCATAGAGAATCCACAACTGTCTAAAACAAAGGATCTTGACAGTCGCTGTGATGAGATCTTAATCTCACGAAAAACAGAGCAATACGGACTAACCTATGATTTTGATATGACTAGTCTTCTTAACATCCCTGAAGGAATTCCAGAGTATCGGTGGTATTATTGCATTCTAAAGTACCTATTAAAGTGAAAATCAAGGATTAGAGACATTGTTCGTGATTGTCAGCATATTATGTCATTCCTCGCTCTCAATGGCTGCAGAGAGACTTGTAATCATATGAATGCAACAGCAGACATTGAATACCTCTGTTCATGTCATCCAAAGACGACGAAGTGTTGTGCTATTGACTATAATTATCACAATATTAATCTGAATACATTGCGACTTGTAAATGTGCATTCCATCTTGACTTCGTAGGAAGATGAATAAGAGATAAGAAATAGGAATTCATATCCTTCGAGTGATACACAACGTGAAATGTCGTTTATCCTGCGAAGACTATATCGATTGTACTTGCATGGTTATTACCAACATTTCGATGTCTACCGACAAGAAGAGGTATATTCTAAACAGCTAAACTGAGGGTTAGATGAAATATCATATGTATGAGAAGTTTTACTTCTTTGTAGCTGGCAGTTCTCTTCTCTCTGAGCGCGATATGAAGCCGTTTTTACCTTTGGATGAAATGAAATATGCTGTGTATGGTCACTTTTACATTTGTTTGTTTCATCTCTCTTATTGTATCATGGATCGACCTCTCTCAAGGGAAGAGAAGAGGAAGAATAAAAAGAAGGAACGAAAACGACAACAGAGGCGGTTGATTGCTGTGAATCATCAAAAGTTAGTGGAGAGTGTGGAAGTGGACAATAAAGAAGGAAATAATGAAGATAATGAGATTGAAAAGAAGAGAGAAGTGATTATAAAAGAAGAGACCAAATGTAGTGAATGTGATTCCAGGGATATTCAATATCGATGTGACAATTGTAAAAAGGTGTTCTGTGCAAAGGTAGAAGAGTTGGCGATTCTTCTATATAGTGTTATGAACGGATTCACAGAGAATTGCAGAAGTCAAGGAATGAATTTCATGTGGATGTGGTTGATCTGTTGGAAGGACTCAACGATTTCAAAGAAGAGAAGCCTTCAGTCGATCGAATAGATGAGCTAATTGAACGGAGTGGAATGGTTCGGAGTCAGTTGGAACGATCTACACCCTTATCAATGAATGTGCAGCAGGAGAAAAAACAGCATACTGGCTTGCGTTGCATTAAATGTTTTGAGTTACTGGTTCATGATGATGAATTTCTGTACAGGATTCCAATACAAATGATGTATAGATATGCAGGCGGAAAGCTGCTAACAAACCCTCAAGTTCTAAAGGAACGTCATTGGGATGCTCTTCATCATCGAAGTGGAATTGTGAGTACATATTAACAAGTTGATTAACAGGTATATTGTAAGAATATGCACAACGTTGGACGAGTTGTCAGAGCTACCTACGCGAATCAAGGAATTACCTTCTACAAGTTACAAATCGAGAAAACAACATGGAAGGAAAACTTTGTAGAAAAGTAAAGCTAATAGGAGGAAATGAAGGATAGTCCATCGTATCGCGATTCGGTAATCATTAAGGAGAAACCTGTTGGTATGACACGCCCCCTCATGCCTTGTGAATTGGAAATGGTCTTTTGAATTGTTTGTCTAACATTTAATACTCTCACCAAATTGCTTCGATTCCCGTTACTACCGTCTACAGTATTCCATTCTTTTCCCACGGTAACCGGCAAAAGTGATCTGATCACCACTCAGTGATTCGATGCAGTTTAGAGTACTTCTTGTATTTGTTGCTATCTTAATAAGTGTGATTACCACTGCATGTTTTCTCTCCTCGGAACAGTTGGCCAAGCAGGATACTGTTCCTTCCTTTTTGGCAATGATTCGAGACAGATCAATTTGCAGTGTCAATCAAATGTTAGATGCAGTTACAGGTAGTATGTTCGTTATGGATAAGAAACGTTCTTACACCGGTGTAAAGCTTCCAAAGGGTGAATTGAAGTCTGTCCCAGTTTCTAAGGTGGAAGGAATGAAGTGTGACAACTGGGTAGTCGTTACATCAGTAAATGCTCCTACGGTCGTCGTAAAACAGTTGGCTGATTCTAAAGAAGATCTATGCTTGGTGGTGGTGGCAGATAAGAAATCACCAACAGAGTATCCTGTGAATAGGAAACATGTCGTTTATTTGACAGTAGAAGATCAGATGAAACTTCAGTATAATATTATGGATATGGTTCCTTGGAACCATTTTGCACGTAAGAACATTGGTTTCTTGTTTGCCATGGAACACGGTGCAAAACAAATATTTGACTTGGATGACGATAACGAGCTGATTTCAACTAAAGATATCCTCCAACAAGTATATAAGAAGGATCAGAAGTCATTCAAGTTTATAAACACAACTCAATACGTAACGAACCCCTACATGATCTATCTAAATCAGAAAGGTGAGTATATTTGGCCTCGTGGTTATCCTTTGGATGCTATTAAAATGCCTCATGATTATACATTTATTGATGAGCCTGTTGGAAAGGCTGATTCAAAAGTAAACAAAATTGGTGTTATTCAGTACCTTCAGAACGTTAATCCTGATCTTGATGCTATTTTCCGAATTACTTCTACAATTCCACCTACTTTTGATGAATCTATCGATTACTGTGTGATTCTCAGCAAGAACTCTTTTTCACCTTGGAATGCCCAGTCAACATTATTCGAGTATAATACTTTCTGGGGCATGTTGTTACCAATGACTGTTCACGGTCGTGTGTCTGATATTTGGAGGTCTTACTTCACACAAAAGGTGATGTGGGAGAGAGAGAAACTTATGGCATTTTGTCCCGCGATTGTAAATCATATCCGGAATCAGCATCGTTTGATTAAGGATTTTGATGCAGAAATGCCCTTATACACGCAAGCAGAAGCTTTATTGAAGTTTTTAAATGAATGGAAACCGGAACGGAAGGACATTCCTGGAATGATGGAAGATATGTATATTGAGATGTATGAACGAGGCATTGTCGAGTTGAAGGATGTCGAGTTCGTTCAAAAGTGGATTAAAGATCTAATTCAGGTTGGTTATCAGTTCGAGTGATTCCCATATTTGTTCCAATAAACATTTCAGCCATTCATTCTCTGTTTGCTTAAACTCTTATAACGACTCTTAACATCATTAGGAGTTCGATTCTGTAAAGTCTACCCATCACAACAATTCAACAAAATCACCTTGGCAATAGCCGCCCACTTATTTCCCCACTGCTTTTGTAGTTGCAAAATTGTTTCGTCTTCTTCCTTACTCCAATTCCTACACATCATCCGCAATTCCACAAATCCACCCTTTTCTAACATTAGGACCAATGTAATTCACGTAACGCTCACGACACTTACTGTTGCTTCTCCCAGGTATGTACTTTGCGATCGTGTCCCAATCATTATCGCCAAATTGCCGGACGCACTCTAACAAAATCTGGTCTTCTTCTTTACTCCAATTTCCTTTACGAATTCCAGCTTTCAGGACTTTCTGGTAACGCTGCATACACTGCGTATTATCTCGATTGGGTACGTCTAGTGGTCATTTCTTATCAAGGATCACTGTACATTTGCTCACTTCAACCCAATTACTCTCTCCTACAAGTGCTACTGCTTTACGAAGCGCTTCATCTTCCTCTGGCGTCCATTTTCGACTCGGTTTTGGTGTTTTCATAAGTGGACTGAAATCATTACTATTTCCGGAATTCCTACATAACACTCTGAACAATCCGTCCATGCACCTCTCCCGTCAAAATCTCTTTCTTCTTGTTATCAATACCATGACGTCGTCTCTAGAATGAATAATAATAATCATCACTACGGAATCTGAAGAACTCGGAGATTCTGGTACAGAGGCAAATCCTGGGGATCCCATATATGCACTAGTTGATGACGAAGGAAGTGTATATGAAGGAGGAGAGAAGGTAAGTTGCTCAGGAACAGTCACACGTTCAGATGGAGGTGAATGAGGAATAAGGACAGAATATATGGAAGGTGAATGAGGCTGGGGTATAGAATATGGAGGGGGTGAATGAGGTTGGGGTATAGAATATGGAGGGGGTGAATGAGGTTGGGGTACAGAATACATGGAGGATGAGTGAGGAGAGGTAGGTTGAGGAATAGAATACATCGGAGGAGAATTCAGTGAATGAGGAGAGGAAGCAGAAAGATAAGAACCCTGGTGAGTCGAAGGTGGAATAAGATTCATGGAAGGAGGATTGGGAGGAAGAGGAAAAGAAGAACTCTGTGTCTGATCCACAGAAGGTACTGAAGAAAAACAAATAGGTTGTTGTGGTAATGCAGTTTCCTGAGGAATATCTGGAATTTGTATTTCCAACGAGGGAATAGCATTTAGGGAAGGAATAGATGTTTGCATCCGAGGGGAATAAACAGAGGGAACTGGTGAGAATGTGGAGGAAAGATGTGATGGAAGAAGCAGAGAATTCTGATTACTCCCAGGTTCCAAACCAAAGTGCAAAGAATCCTGATAAGAGGAGTTTGGTATGCGTATGGAAGGATCAGAAGAGAAATTGTAACGTTGAGATGAAGTCTAGGAGTAATGGAAGCAAATGAAAAGAACTGAACTGCGCATATCTAATTCCTTACGAGACCACATATCTTCATTTGGAAGAGTGGAATTCTCTCGTTTGGGATATGGACGTGACCTAAGGATCATAATGGAAATAATGAAGTACATAGCAAGTGAACTCGTCAATTCGATTCCTTGATATCCCGTTCCATCTAACCCTGTTGATTCCAACATCGAGAAAGCTAATAATGGATCTGATGGGATTGGAAGCGAATCATCTCGGAAGTGACTAAAAGAGAATGCAGTATTTTCATTACTCTAGAATCACACATCCACAATAAACAAACGGTTCCAAGATCTTTTAGACTGTCATTTGCATCTAATCCCCCTCGTGTATCCCCTAAAATCCTGTCTAAGGGAATCCCACCCAAAGCTACCAGAAATTGATATACAAATAAACCTACATCGGTTATACTCATTCAAGCTATTTTGTAAATGTTCAGCCCCTGCGCCAGACCAAGAAGATTGGAGAAGATTACTTAAACTCGTCTGAAGGTGATCATCGTCGGCATTGTGAAGAGAGGTTGGGTTAATTTCATCTATACTAGAGGTTGTTGTGGTTCCCTTATCTACATTTCATCACTAATACATTAACTTACTTTCAGATTCGTTCAGGTCCATTGTTAAAGCAGATGCAAAATAAACGTTCGAAAATTCAAAAAACCAACAAGAATCGAGTGCTAATCCAAACTTTGGATTCGTGAAAATGCCCAAAATCTAGCTAAATTCAACAACTCATTCAATTTGAATCCAATCAATGGAAGAGGAATCAATTCGAACAGAAAACAAGATCCCTATAAAAAAGGATTTACTGTTGAACGGAGCGAAGAGAGCAATCAACTGTCTTGCTTGGGACAAGTCGGGAGCTCGGTTGATTTCTGGAAGCAGTGACCACTTAGTGCGATTGTATGATTTTGGAGGAATGACTGTCGAGCATGAACCCTTTCAGTAAGTTGAACGATTTTGAGGATGATTCCTAGTCAGTTCAGTGTAGCACAAGGTCAGTCTGTGTACTGTGTTAACTACAGTGCGTGTTCGGATCAAATCATAGTTTCTACAGCAGATGCAAAGCCTGTTGTATTCGACAAGAATGGTAATCAAGTGCGCAAGTTTATCAAAGGAAATCCATATGTTCTGGACAATAGTAAGACTCCAGGTCATACAAATACTGTCTATGCCGCTTGTTGGCATCCGTCAAGAAATGACATTTGTATGACTGCTTCATTGGATGGGACGTGTCGCATTTGGGACATGAATGGTCAGACATCCTTTGATGAACTTGAATCCAGAGATGTAATGCGTGCAAAAAGTAAACGAGGTCTTCGAATTGGTATAACAAGTGCTTGTTACAACATTCAGGGAAATGGAGTTGCGCTGGGTTGTGTCGATGGAGGAATATTGATATTTGATGAACGAAGCCGGTAAGAAGTGAAAGGGATGGGATGATCTATAGTTGGGCTCGAGCAACTATTACGAATTACACAACTCATACAGATGGTATTATCGATATCCGATATCACCCCTCGGGCCAATTGATCACTACGCGAGGACGTGATCATATTGTCTGTTTGTGGGACTCTAGAAATATGAAAGTATTTTATGTACTGTTTAATAACTATCCAGAAACCTTTAAAGCGTATTCCAGATATAAATGTGTTTGGATATGGATGTAATGTGGCATTCAGTCCGGACTCGAAACTAATGGCTTTTGCAATTCCTTCAGACGACGAATCACAAGAATTATCTAAATTAAATGTTTATGACATATTTGCTCCGACTACAAATCCATTGTAGAATGCATTTACGAAGTGTTAGTGTAGGTTCACCTATTCTTTTGAGAGACCTCTCATTCCATATACAGTGCTTTGGCATGATAAGTTGAATCAGATGGTAGTAGGAATGAATGATGGATCTGTTCACGTGCTTTATGATCCAGCTATGAGTGTACGAGGTGCTGTGATGGTAGAGGGACGCACAGTATGAGATTAGGAGGATATTAAGAATAGAAAACCAAAAGGAGGGAAATGCAATTTGGAAGAAAGGATGCTTTGGCATATGCTCCCGAGTCAAATGATGACGATATTCGCGATAATCGTGAAGATCCAAAGAAACGTGATAATCGACCCGGAATCAAAAACCCGTATATATTCTCATTTTATATTACCTTCAAGATTCTTACCTATTTATGCTCAAGTAATTCATAACGCTGGTGCAAGCTCTTGGGAAAGAAGTGATCCAATCATTCCCGAGACAGGTCTTCCAATGATTAGTGGAGGTCAGGGACTGGGATTTGAAGAAGCAGAAGTTATGTCAGCTGTAGATCGAAAAGAATTGAGTAAGAGATCGATAGTGAATTCATAGTCAGATATGGACCCTCGTGAGGCCCTATTGAGACAAGACAAAAAGCCTGCAAATAAGGAGATTGAGTACTTTACAAAGGTGTTTCAGAAGAATCAGCCGGAACGAATTTATGCAAAGCGAACACTGGAGGCTGATATAGATGAAGAAGAAGAGAGGAGAAGAAAACAGTCAAAAGTAAATCATTGATTTGTTTGTTCCGACTAATAGCGGTCTGATTTGTTGAGAATGTATATGCAAAGCTTTTCTGCAGATTCAGAACTGCATTCGGATGGAGAATTGACAATTCAGCGTTTGAATGGGAATCATTAAATTATCCGTAGAAACACATCCACAACAATTCTTTCAACAGCAGAACCCACTGAATTCAACCGTGATCCTCCCATCAGGGGAACCTTCCACACAGATGTTGCAACAATCATCTTCCGTTGTTATAAGCCAATCGGGAAGTCAGAACTTCCTTACCCCTGACATGTTAAACGACTCATCAAATGTGGGATCGATAATTAATGACCAGACATTGCAGAGAAGTGAAATTGCATATTCAGATGCAAAACGAATTCGTTTGACAGATGTAGGGGCTGGTGAATAGGTTTGTTACATAGGTTCCTCAAACCTCTCTAAAACGAACTGGGAAGAAGGAACTTATTCAAATGGGTATCAATCGTTTCTTCACATCGACATCACTTTATAAACTCAATGTATATGTCTAAAGTCCTTGTCACCAATAGTCAGGAAGTCCACCGACCTTAGAAGAAATTGAAAACAACCCTAAACAGTATTATCCCTTTCTCGTAGAGATTCTGCAATGTTTTGGTAGTAATTACTTTGACAAACAAGGAACAGAACGAGGTCGTGGTGGAGAAATCTCAATTGGCCAAAAAGTGAATGGGATTTTGGACCGCATTGCAGCCGTACGTTTTCCTTCAATCTAAAGACTGTAGATGGAGAAGCAATGGCAGATTGATGACCGGAATCCAGATTTCCAATATGTTCGAAAAGCATGGAGGAAGTGTCTTTCAGCTCTTTGGGAGCGCATTTGGAAAAAGATGAATTCGAAGAAAACCGTTATTTCCTCTTATTTGGCAGCGGATGAAGTATCTCAGTCTCTTTACGATTCAACAACCTCTTCTCATGTAATTGAAGAAAACTCGGAGTACCCAGCTGCAAACGCAATCGGAGATGTGTTTATGTGTGCTCCGAATAAGCATACAGATTCTCTGAATGCAGTCGATGTGGGCATTAACGCATATCCGGAAATTGATATCCTGGAAGTTTCATCGAAACGGAAAACGAAACGCTCTGTTGAAATTCCGCCATTTCCAGATGATTTGCGTCATTTCCGGTATCTCCCGGTAAGGTTGATTTCAACGAAAAATAATCTTTTAGGTGATTCGAACAGCACTCAAAATGCATGGTTTGGGACAATATGTGAGGCAGACCAATACATTGAAACTTCTGAAGATTCTTGGTGAACATGAATTAAGTAAAACCTCATTTTCTGATGTAAGGATGATTGAAATTAGTTACGATTAGGTTCGAGAAGGTGGATTGATGTCATTGACTGATTTGATGTTACTCGTTCCTTCCCGATGTGGCATTTCAGAAGAGCCAAATCCATCTATTCCGTGCATTCTTGTTAACTTGGGACAGAGTTCCCGAATTCAAGATGATTTTGACAATTCCAAGAACTCCACTAATTTGCTTTCAGACAATCCTCCGCCCTCTTCAGATAAGTACCTATCACTTCCTGAGTCTTCTACACTCCATTGCATCGACATCATCTCCTTGCAGCATTCAGGTTCTTGTAATACTCAAATGCTCTGTAATCAGATGATTCAACGTGTCCATTGTGTTGTGATTCATAATCGTGATGTGATGGCAGGAGTGGTGATTTGTAGAAACAGCATCAGGACCCGATGAGTACAACTTTGAAGACAGTTTGAAAAGAGGTATTGAGAATGAGTTAATGCAATTAATGCCATCAACATCGTCACAGGGTGTATTTCTGATGTCATCAGGACCATATGCGACAGAACTGCACAGTAGGAACGGATTTAAGCAGTTTTAGGTAGATTCCCAAATTTTTTATGATCTTGGCAACTTGACGCGTTTAGTGCCAATTGTGTGTTCTCAACAACATATAAGTTCAGATCTTATCGATCATCTCGCTGCTACAAGTTTGGCTCAGCAACCGCACAGTGATGACACGGTTCCTGCCTTGGAGGATGATTCGTTGCTGGCCTCACTCCCGCGGGAATCGATCGATATGTCACAATTGTGTAATGAACGAGGGAAACGTATTCGAGCGTATTTAAGTCAATTATACACAAATCCAGTGAACTGTAATCATATTTTTGAACAGTTGTTTGTCTCTGGGAATGTGCATGATGTGAGTATGAAAGAGGAAATTAACAGTTAGAGTGCTGCGTGTCGAATTACAGCAACAAATGGAAGAATTCGGACGGTTTCTGGAATCTGTAATGTAAGAAGGATGTCAATCCATTAATGGAAAGGTGTTTGTGATGGGTGAAAATGTGCCTGCCATTCATGTTCTCTGTGCAACAGATTATTTCATGTCTCGAAACTCAATTTCAGAGGTATTTCTATGATCCCAATTAAGATCAGATTTTCACACAAGTCATCCAAAATACTTTCTTAACGGTCTTCATTGATAAACACACTATTATCGGAGCTCATGATTCATTTAGGCTTCTTTGTACTAATGCCGATGATGCTCCTACCGTCTTCCCCAACGTAACTTATTCACAGGATTTTCCGCGGTTATATGATGCTATATATCGGATCTGTCGCCAACTAGCTCTGAGCACAGCACGTCGTATTCTTAACTTCAAACGAACTATAATTGTTTCGGTAAGTGGCGGGAATAGTTCCCGCTTTTGTCAAAATATAAGTGTTTCACTATGTAATAGTCTTCTTTTCCGTCAACAGTATATTTGCAGAAATTAGCTCATTTTTAGACTTGGACAGAAAACTCCTTTATTTCCATGGGGTTTCATTCGAAGTGTCTTGATTGAGCATGAAGTGAAGTTGGGTTGTGCCAGTGTGAGTGTGAATGGCGCGTTAGCAGTTACAAATGGAAGTGTGGTAGGTGAGGAGAAGGTACTGAAGAGTGAGTGTGAGAAGCGTGAGGTTCGGTGAGGGATGAATGAGTGAGTGACGAATAGATTCGAAATTAGTGTGGGTAATGGGAAGGGACACAATGAATCTGTGACTACCGAACTGAATGAACGAATCATGAAGCATTTTTATGCGTTTTGTAATATAGAATGAGTTGTTTTTTTTCTAATCTGTACCATATAAACCTATACATCTTTCAACAAACACTTTATTCCACCATTCGTTTACCCAAAATACTTTCCAAATCCACATTTGTAATCGTTTCTTTCTCTAAAAGCATCTTTGCAATTATATCCATCTTCTCCTTATTCTTCTCAATCACACTCATAGCATTCTCAAATGCTTCCTCTATTAAGCGCTTCTTTTCATCTTCTATTACATGTAATAAGGATTCACTCGTTGGTACATTCTCTTCACTCCCAGCCGTGTAACATACAGGTCCTACCTTATCACTAAAGCCATATTCGGTAATCATTTCAGTGGCCACAGAGGTAGCCTTCTTCAAATCATCGCGACTTCCAGTAGTAATATCACCCAAACAGATCATTTCAGCTGCTCGTCCTCCCATTAGTACTCGTAATGTTGCTTTCAATTCTGCTTCTGAGTACATTGCCAACTCCTTCGGTAAGTGCTGAGTGAAGCCCAAAGCACCATTCGTTCGAGGGATAATTGTCACCTTTAAGCAGGGTTCACTGTGTGGTGTAACCCATCCAACTAGGGCATGGCCAGCTTCATGATAAGCAACTCGCTCCAACTCACGAAATGTGAGTCCCCGATTCTCTTTCTTTAACCCACACAACACTCTATCACAAGCATTCAGAATATCTTCTTCCCACACTTCGACAGCTCCACGTCGAACTGCCAACAGCGCACTCTCATTGACAATATTACTTATGTCGGCACCCGTTAGTCCTGGAGTGATTTCCGCGATCTGTTTGGCCATCTTATCTCGATCCTCATGTAGACGAATTCGCTTCAAATAGATTTGAGCAATTTCTGTTCGGCCTTTCAGATCAGGTAAATCGACACTAATTTGTCGATCAAATCGTCCCGCTCGCAATAAGGCTCTATCCAACACATCAATTCGATTTGTGCTGGCAAGAATACTAATATTATCTGTGGGTTTGAATCCATCCATTTCTACCAGAAGTTGGTTTAAAGTCTGTTCTCTCTCATCGCTTGCTCCGCTGAATCGCTACATCATAATCACTTAATCATCACTCACTCCAGCATTCCGTTTCTTCCCAATAGCATCAATTTCATCAATAAAGACAATACATGGAGATTGCTTTCTGGCTTCAGCAAATAATTCTCTCACTCTCTTTGCTCCGACGCCAGCATATAACTCAACGAAGTCTGATCCACTGATATAGAGGAAAGGGACACTCGCTTCCCCTGCCGCTGCTTTTGCTAGCAGTGTCTTTCCAGTACCTGGAGGACCCGATAATAATGCACCTTTCGGAACACGAGCACCAATTTCAAGATATTTCTCTTGGTTTTTCATGAAATCAATAAATTCCATGATCTCAGTCTTCGCTTCGTTGATACCAGCAACATCATCAAACCGAACTCCTGTTTCCTTTACCACTTCCACTTTCTTGGAAGTGCTATTGCCTAACATCTTCTGGATCTGATCCATGAATCCTCCTTGTCCAGGGAAAACGAACTCCATAGGTTTTTGATACGTTGAGGTGTCGTCTTCCACTTTATGTTCTTTTGAAGTATCTTCTTCTAACTTCTGATCCTTCGGAGTGTTTTCTTCCGGTTTCCTGTAACTACTTCCAAGCTGAATAACATCCTCTTCCTTCGATTCATCTTTCTTTTCTTCTTCTGTACTGATCTCTTTTCTCTCTTCTTCCTTCTTCTCCTCATCTTTATTTACAGGCTCTTCCACACGTCTTCTCCGAGATAAAAACAGTTTCTCTCCCATCTTTGCCAACTGTTCTTGCTGTTCCGGTGTCATACTCATTGCCTGCTTCACTGCCATTCCTGTTACTTCCGGCGGCACTTTCTTCATTAAATCTCGGACTTCCAGTGAATTTCAAATGAAGCACGTACTTAACTCATCTAAATCCATCCCATCCTTTTTTCCATTATCACTAAACGAACGAGATCCAACAAAGCTCCTAGAAACCAGACATTTCACTGTTCTCCGAACCTATATTGTCAACCTACTTCTCTCGTCACTTACAGTATTCTGAGCTAGTCTCAACATTTGGTACGATAAAGAATGATACTTCGAATCTCTTCATTCTTACAGAAACTATTATTTCTCGTCTATTGAATCCATTCCTATCTGTAATTACATTCATCAATTGTAGAATCACGAATTGACGTCTGAACGGGCGTTTCATTGCTGGATAGGCGTTTCATTATTTCGTCACCTGCAAAAATGCTTTCGTCGGAGTTGAAGGATTATCTCACTCATTATTCTTTTCCCTTATGAATATTCTTCCTGACAAATATCGTGCTGTTCACATTGACGATGTGGTGGAGATTAGACCTGATATTTCAGAGGATACGGCCTATCCCCAACTTGTAATCCCACGTGAATTTAAGCGACTGTGCGAGGAACGTGGAGATAAGCCTGCATTAGTATCTTG
Organism: Blastocystis sp. subtype 8; assembly: GCA_027406425.1. NCBI lineage: Eukaryota > Bigyra > Opalinata > Blastocystidae > Blastocystis > Blastocystis sp. subtype 8. The sequence goes on from JANPWN010000547.1 coordinate 41,320, forward strand.
TACTGGAAAACAGTATTCTTGGAAAGAGTATTATGAAAACTCACATCGTTTTGCTCAGGCATTGATTACACTCGGAATCAAACCCTTTGATACAGTAACCATCATTGGTTTCAATTCTCCTGAATATATGTTTGCCGTCATGGGAGCAATTGAAGCTGGAGGTATAGCGACAGGAATCTATGCAACAAATACACCTGATGCTTGTTACTATGTTATGAATCATTGCAAAAGCACCGTGATTGTGGTAGATGGTGCTACTCAGTTGGGGAAAATTCTCGAGATTCGCGAGAAACTCCCTTCTCTTCGCAAGATCGTTGTGTATAATGCTCCTACAATTCAAATTCCAGCTCCTATAGAGGGTTGTGCAGATGTTTGTACATGGGAGAATTTCCTTCAGACAGGATCCAACAACAGTGACGCTGTGATCTCGCAACGTGTAGAATCTCAGAAGCCAGGACAGTGTTTGTCACTCATTTATACTTCTGGAACGACGGGAAATCCGAAAGCAGTCATGATCTCACATGATAATGTTGGCTTTGTCTGTCAAGTGATTCGCAAGGACTTCAATCTGGGAGAAGGAGATCGAATTGTAAGTTTCCTCCCTCTAAGTCACATTGCTGCACAGATGATTGATATCTTTGCATGCTCTTTGCTTGGAATGACAGTTTACTATGCTCGTCCAGATGCGTTGAAGGGAACTCTAGTGAATACTTTGCGAGAGGCACGACCCACTGTTTTTGTTACAGTCCCGCGGGTATTCGAAAAGATGATGGAATCGGTAAATGCTAAACTGTCCTCGGCCACAGGTATAAAACGGTGGATTGCTTCCTTCTGTCGTCGTCGTGGTACAATTCATATGAACAATATCCAAGTTGGTTCACGCAAGCAACGCTTATGGTTCTATGGCCTCGCTAGAAAATTACTATTGGACAAGGTGAAAGCTACTCTTGGTTTGGATGCCGCGAAGATCCTTTTCAGTGCTGCTGCTCCAATTGACTTATCTACGCTCCAATTCTTCGCTTCCTTTGATATTCCGGTTTTTGAGATCTTTGGTATGTCTGAGAGTTCTGGACCTGTAACCTTCCACACTATTGGTCAATGGCGTATTGGGACCACTGGGCGAGCTATGCGAGGATCTATTGTGAAAGCGGTTCCAGGTACTCAAGAGATCATTGTTACTGGCCGTCATGTGTTTATGGGGTATTTGAATATGCCTGAGGACACATTGCGAGCTATTGATAATGATGGTTTTTTGCATTCTGGTGATTGTGGCACTGTGGATTCGGATGGGTTCTGGAGAGTCACTGGCCGTCTGAAGGAGTTGATTGTCACTGCTGGAGGGGAAAACATTCCTCCTGTCTTAATTGAGGCAGAGCTAAAGCGCTTGGCGCCAAGTCTATCGAATGTAGTATTGATTGGTGACAAAAGGAAGTATCTAACAGTGTTACTGACTCTCCAGTGTACTCTCCCAGGAGATGGTAATGAAGAGGGAGTCTTGTTGGGTGCTTCTTTAGAATTAGCAAAACAACTGAACTCCTCGGCTCGGACTGTGGTTGAAGCGTCGAAGGATCCTTTATTCCTTCAGTACTTTACAGATGTAATCCAACAGTACAATTCTCATGCCTTCAGCAATGCTCAGAAGTAGGTGTTGGAGAAGGGAGTGATCGATAGAATTCAAAAGTTTTCAATTTTGAAGCGAGACTTCTCTTTGGCAACAGGGGAATTAACCCCTACTCTGAAGATGAAGCGTGGTTTTATCAGTTCCGCGTTCAAAGATGAAATCGAAAATATGTATTCATAGTTAGTTGTTCTCTTTGTGGGCATCCTGTGTTTGTATCAAACATACCAATAAAACAATGAATTGTATTTCGATCCGCATATTACTCTCTCTTATCCTCAATCTTTGGTCTCCAGAGCTGCTTAATTGTAGCAGTCAGACCATCTGAAGTAGCATTCAGGTACAGAAGACCGAACATAGCAATCAGAGAAACAATGAGGTCAGTAATCTTCAGGGCCTTTCCGAGATGCTATATATCAATAGTTACCAACAATCGTACAGGTCCACAATAATCACTCCAGACATGACTCATACCAATGCATCCGTGCAGAGGGTAAAGAACACACATTACATAGTCAATGGGAACCTACATGTCAAACCCGCTTCGAGGCACTTACACAAATAGCAGAGGGGGCAAGAATGAAAGAAATAGGGAAAAGAACAGCAGCAGTCAATTGAGAATAGTGGAAAATCTTCTCGTGAAGATTGGTGGAATCACCTAGGACTAAGAACTTGAAACGATATGGAAACAGTTCCAAAGACCGACCCAGAGATTTGCAGGCTTGGCAGGAGAAGCATAGTTGTAAGGAGTGTGATATCTGGCAAAGACAGGAATCTGAGCTGCTGCATAGCAACTCACACTCTTGACAGACATCTGTCCAACACGGAGAGCTCTCATAGTCATCGACATGGTTTCTGCAGAGATTTGGAACAATTAGTGAAGGGGAAACAATAGCCGAGAAAGTAGCGGGAATTCAAGGAAAGTAGCGGATATAATGAGATTGTATCACAAACAATTCAAACTATATTATACTCGCGGAGGGTTTTCCTGACGCGATTGATCGGCCAACCCCTTGATGGCTCCACCCACGGAAGAAGCGACTTGCTTAACTCCGTTAACAACAGCTTTAGAGACTCCATTTCGTTCATCCCATTCTTTTACTTGATGTCCAAATTCTACTGCTTTCTTTCGAATCTATAAATCAGGATCTGTCTGCATCCTCACTTCATATTCACGGTCGAGTTCCTTGGCTTTCTCGGTACAAGTTTGTGCAACTTGTTTACATTTCTCACTCACTCCATACTCTTGATCGAATTGTTTCACTTTCGTTCCCACTCCTACTGCTGCATAACGGATATCATCCATTGACAATCCAGATTTCTCATTGCTTGCGGGTTTATTAGGTAGAGGAGGTGGTACATTGGATTGCTGATGGGTTGCTCTTCCATTTAATGCATTTCGTATCGCTTCAGCTTCTTCTAATACCATGTTCATATATTGAGAGTAATAATCTGTATACTGTGGATTCTGTTTTTGAAGTGTCATAAGATATTGAATGATTTCTTTATATCTAACAATAAAAGAAAAGAATGACTATAACAGTGCAATTGCTTCTTCCCGCTGACCATTGATGTCTAGCATTCGAGCACGATGAAGATATAAATCCATATATGAGAGTTGCATTTGAATTATATTGAATACTGGATAATAAGGAACTCGAAAGTCATCATGTACAGTGATTCGTATTCTGATTGATGATTAAGAAGGATTCGTTTATACACGAATAAACAAGTAAGATTCTCTATTGATTCATTTTTGACATTAGTTTATTATACAGATTCATAAATTCGGGATCTGACATATACTTGGTCATGTTTGCAGGATTCTTCATGACATCTTGGAAGATGGCCATAATCTTTGGATTTTGCATTGCTGCAGCGATCTCAGGATCCTTTAGTGCTTCCATCAGATTTGCTAGAAATTAGATTAGGGATGAGGATGTACCTGGAATACCCATACCACCAGGCATACCACCAGGCATACCACCGGGCATTCCACCAGGCATTCCACCAGGCATACCACCGGGCATTCCACCAGGCATACCACCGGGCATTCCACCAGGCATACCACCGGGCATTCCTTCAGGCATGTTCGCCTGCTCTTCCTCCTCTCGCTTTCTCTCTTCTCTCTCACGCATCACACGCTCACGATATGCTTGAGCTCGTCGTTCCTTCTCCTTTTCCTCAGCTTCTCTCTTTGCCTGGTCCATGCGACGCTGTCGCTCTTCAATTTCATGCGCTTTCACATCAACTTCTTTACGCAAGAAATCAGTCGATTCATCATAATCAATCACACAAGCACGGCGCAGATCAGCGGCTGCTTCCAACCATTTCTCCATCATTCTACTGATTATCCACGACTCTTTTAGTTACGCATATGCTTTGCCACGAATCTTCAGAGCTTTAGCACTGTCTGCATTACGATTCAATACAGCTTCACAGTCGTGAATACATGCATTTGGACGTGGAGGATTCACATGAAGAAGGTATTCAGCTCGACGACAGAGAGTGAGATTCGAGAACTGATTTCGAAGAGACTCAGTTAACAGTTCAATAGCCTTATCATAATCCTATGGTCAACAGCCACATCCTTAGTTCTACTCCACTCTCCGCTGCAGCAGCAGCTTCACTCTTAGCATGTTGAGCAGCCTCCATTAAAGCATCAGAATACTACTAAATTACTCCTGGTCCATTGACTTACCTCTCTCTCCTCTGGAATTTCAGGATATGGTTCACTATCAAATGCATTCGTCTCTTCTTCCATCGTATCTTATATTCAGAATAAAGAAAAAAGGATACTATCGGGTTCAACAGGTTCAGGAGGAAGAGTAATACCCATTGACACTAATAAGGACTTGAAAGGTTCCAACTCTGGAACATAGATGTAGGACATATCCTCTTTCAATATCTATTGTTAGATCAAACAGTACTGAACTACATTCACAACTTCGGTGAATCCCGATAGGTTCTCTCGAATCCTCTGCACAACTTGTTCGTCAAACATAATTAAAACACTTTCTTAGGAAAAGAATAGTGAACGCGTATTCTAAAGAATCTGACCTTTTTCCATGAAAAATACCCTTGGAATAGGTTGTTCCATTATTTATGAATCAATTGCAATTGGATGCACTATAATTCGGTTTGCCAATAATGTCCATGATCTATATTTTATTCTCCAATCATCTGATTGATTGAATTGCTTTCATTTTACTCGTTTGATTGTGCCTCACTGAAACTGTAGCCATTCTCATCATCTTCTCATCATATAGATGGGTAAGGGTTCGAATCTCCAGAAGAAGCAGGCCGCTCGTGCTCGACACGAAAAGGAGGCCTCGAAGCCTCAGGGAGGAGGTGGTCAGGCTGGAAAAGCTTCTCGTACTGGAGCTCTGGCTCCTAAGGTGGTGTGTATGATTTGTCGTGTATATATTCAAGGGGATAATGATTGAATAGACTGAATTTCTTGCATCCCAGAACGATTCTCAGTTGAAGGGTCATCAGGAGAACAAGCATCCTACTCGTACTTTTGCTGAATGTTTCCCTGAGCGCGCTAAGCTTGCCCAATAAAGTTGAGTGTTGCTAAGTGGGGTGTACCAGTGTTTGTTGATCAATTCTGGCAGTGGTGGATAGTTCACCTTTTTAGAGCAGGCTCTCTGTGATTTCTATTGTTGTGTTTCTTTTTCATCCAATCCAAGTCGTTTCCCTATAAAGTGTCCTTCATCATCTCTTAAGAGGCAAGCGTGACCGAGTGGTCCAAGGTGCTACGTTCAGGTCGTAGTGTGTTC
>JANPWN010000549.1:0-18243 GCA_027406425.1 Blastocystis sp. subtype 8
AGGCTGGCAGAGTTGTTTAGTGGTTTCCTTGATTAGCAATAGTGAATTGTTTTGGATGATTTCGAATAAACAAATGGGTTAATTGGTGTAGAACTGCAATAGAAACATAAGAAAAAAGAATATAAAGTAGATGCAACCTAGTTCAGGAAGATAGATTCACATTGGTTTTGTGAAGGTTTGTAATTATGACGCCTTCCATTCGAACAGTGTAAAGGATATTCCATTTATTCTTAGTAGATAGAAATCTCGCGTTGATCCTTTTCATTGTCTTATTATTATCTTCCATTTTATTGTATCCTCTTCCTTATTGTGACCAAGATAATAATAAAGGTAGGAATTGGAGAAGGGGTTGATGAGCAGACTGCCGTCCATGTTTAATCAATGGGACATGTAATGGAGTTCATGCGTATTGCCCAGAAGGATACGAATCAAATGGAGTAGCTTGTGTGAAAAGTGCTGTAAGAACGCGTTTATTACCTTGAATAGTAGAAACTGTTATCTAAAATTGAAATTATGCAAGACAAAATCGACGAATTGTTGAAGTAGGTTTGGAACTGTAATTTCACCCCCAGTAAGCGTATGGGTGATTACCTATGTGAAAACTACACTTCAAATGGTAATGTATTTCCCTATGTATCAAGAAGCGAGTTGGAAGACTATCTAAAGTGATTGTTTTCTTATGTCTTTGATATTATAGGTTTGATATGAGCGATCCGTCTACATCTTCTTCACCTGATTATATGGTGTTCATGGAAATCATCTCCTCACTTCCTTGTTATCGTTTCCACAATGCACAGGAATTGAAAGATCATCTCTCTGAAATAACAGAGAAGGATTTGGTTGCTGAACTTTCTACTTGTTCAGATCGAGTTCGAGATGCAGTAGTTTCTCCTCTTCTTGACGAGTATTTCATTCGAAAAGATACTCCTACTATTGGCTATTATTGTAAACTGAGACAGAAAGTGGCTGATAATCATGATGTGATTAAGGGTTACTTAAATCAATTGATTAAAAGTATTGTTATTGTGCTAACCTGTATCTTCGTCTACGTATCATACAGAGAAGTTGATGTAAATGATAGTTTTAACTATTAGGCTGAAGATATGAAGGTTGAAATTGAGAACATTCTAATTGAACATTTGCTTCAGGATGACAAGTATGTACGATTGAGTGACATCAAGAAGGCTGTCATTCGTTCAGGCAGTTTCCCTCCACTTTCATATTTTCTGTGGAAGCCAGTAGGAAATAAGAGTGGATTGAAGGTTTAGGTAGAATTCCTAGAAAAGAAGAGTGCAAATGTTGTTGTAATGGATCGACTGATTCACGATCAATTAGAAGTATATTGGCGTTGGATGGGAGAAAAGAGGGAGATTCGAAGAACATCACGAAGACCCGAATTGAAGAGAAACTTGGCTGTGAATGAAGATGATTCCAATAGGTATTTTAGAGTGAAGATGGACTAATTGTGTTTGTTTAGATTCTTGTGTCTGCTAGTTTGGTGAAATAACCGTTATCTTCGCCTCCTCATTAATCCCAGTTTACTCCAAAGATGACGAAGTTCGGACAATATCTAAAACATAATATTGTTCCAGAATGGAGAGATAAGGTATGAATAGAGTAGTGTATAGATGTGTAGTACATAGATTATAAAGGGTTAAAGAAGATTCTAAATGCTTATTCAGTGGATAGTAGTTGTAATGCAATACGTAAACCAGTAGAGCCTCTGGATATTGAAATGACTCCTACTTCAACATTTGCAGTGACACTTCATTCAGTTGAACAACCGAAAAATAGTTTTCGTGAAGTCGACAACTCCTCTGCTGTTGGAATGGTTGATCTTTCTGGACGACAAGTTCGTGGTGATTCAGATGGTATGAGAAATATGTTAGGATGGTAATCTATAAGATTACAATTACACTTATTCTGCAGCTTCTGTAGATCGCTTGAATGAGAGTCTGAAGATTCGAGCAAAACGGACCTTTGTATGTGTGTCGGTAAAGAGTTCATAGGTAGAGTCAATGGGAAGATAAAGATGGTACCCTAAGTTGTCAGTGGGTTTTACCGGAGGTAAAGATGAAGGGATGGATAAATGAAAGTGTGTTCCAAAGAAAGAACAAACCTTCTTTCAGAAACTGTATGCAGATATCGAAATGGTGAATCAAATGTATGTGAACACGCTTGAAGAAGGGATTGAGAAGTTCAATGGGTATTGTAAGCAAGTCGACCATTATTGTGACTTGCGATCCCAGAATGAGGAGATTTCCAAAAACAGTCAGAAATATCGTCAGTTACGATTCGGACTGAAAGAACTGTATCGAATGATTGAGTGCCTTCATAACTACTGTTCTCTGAATCGAACTGCAATTGACAAGATTCTGAAGAAACATGACAAGCGGAGTCATTGTGAGAGTCGTGCAACAATCATTAAATCGGTATCAGAACTACGTTTCTATAAGGAAGAAGGTGCATCGTATCTTAAGGATCGCATCGAAGCCCTTTGGAAGCAGGTAGGTTGAGGTAGTTGGCTGGTTATGTGTTAGTTTATTGGGAATGATCGTTCTGTGTCAATGAATGAATTGAAGGGAACAGCCAAGAGTTCCACCTCGATTCTTTTCTTTTGGGTTGGTTTATTTGTATGTGTAATTGAATGAGAATAAGAGAAAGGTCGGAGCGTCAATTGTATTGGGTTTCCTTTTATTAACAATTGTCATTCAGAATCCAATCACTCAATTGACGAATGATGAAATCAATTCGTTTTGGGTATTGTGGCGCTTTCTTATTATGTTTGCAATTCAGCAATGGTAGATTCTGAAAGGGAAGGGATGATGTCTAGGATGTGGGGCTTGGATCTGTATGTTTATCACAACAATCGGATCAATTTTGAGTTCATTTTTGAAGAATATGCTCCAAGTCTGCTTCATTATCACCAGCAATTGTTGATGGCTTCTTGTATACGTTGTTATTTCGCTTGAATGTATAGTATTTACCTTTCTCGCGCTATTTATTGTATTTATATGGTATTATTGCTCTTTTGTCATTGTAAGTATATTTTTCTACTATGAGAGGTAGTTAATTATACCTCGAGTATGGTACTGGGTTATTACTCCCGCTCTTTTACTCTTGTTCTGTTTATTCGCGTTTCCTCTTCCAGGATTGGTATCAATGTTGATAATCATCTCATAATAGTATTTAAAAGCCAGAGAATATATGTTTTTGCACACTCTTCGCATACTTGCAATTCCATTTTATGAGGTTCATTTTCCTGATTTCTTTATTGGAGATCAGGTAGAATTGAGAAAAATGGGTAATTTTCAGATGACTTCCCATAATCAGACTCTGATTGACTTTGTTCATTTGATGTTTAATTTGTGTTCTTGTTTGGAGTTGTTTTGATTTTTTATTTTCATAGGCTCCTTTCTCAAATATGTTGATTACTATTCCCGATTCAGTCCATCAACACAGCAATTGTTACAATTCTTACCAAATCTGGTACCAACGTTAATTCGATTTGTACAGTGTTTGAGACGATTTTTCGATACGTAGTAGGTATTCCTCAAATTGTCATGATTTCAGTGATTATCATCCCCATTTGTACAATGGTGTTAAATACTTGTTATCAATAATAGCAATGTGTTTCATGTGGAACACACCACTGTACATTGTGTTTATGATTGTTTATACGGGTTATGCATTGAATTGGGATTTAAGAGAAGACTGGGGTAAGTAGAGAATGTGAAGAATTGATTGATTGATTGTGTCAGTAAAATACTCATATAACCATCAGGTCTCCTTCATAATTTCAAACATGGCAAGTGGTTTCTTCTCCGTAGCACAAATGTTCGAACACCTTGCTTGCTGTCAGATGCGTGGAAATATTATCTAGCTATTATTAATAATTGTATTTTACGTTTCTTTTGGATATTGAAACTGTCTCTTGTAAGATCGCATTGACAATCTTCATTCTAGTCATCAACACTGAATAAAGATTGGTTATGGCTGATAGCTGGATGTGTTGAAGTGATAAGAAGAGGAGTATGGAATATTTTTCGAATGGAGAATGAACAGGTGAATAATTGTGGTAAGTTTAGGTATATGTTGGAGGAGTGGATAATGGATAGAGCTACATTGGATGTCCCTGTTCCATTTCCTGATTTATATAAGTGTTTGTTAAATCAATGTGTATAGTGTAATGTGTCTGTCTGTAGTTATAGTCCTTAGAGAATCTTAATTGGAATCAGTTCTATCGCCATGTCTATTCACAACACATCCATCTCTACTTATACAATCCTTTTTAACAAACACATTCATACTGATTACGGACCAACACTTAAACAAATTTATTCTTTGGTGACTCTAAATTGTACTTCATCGGTGTAATCTCAGAAGAAACAGCGCAAGTCTGAGAACACGACGAATCCACACTACCGTGACACAAAACACAGTAAGTTTCACCAGAAGACAACTGAAAACTCAATGAAGAGGAGTCACTATTAATCACTCTCTCCTCAATATCACTCACTTCATATTCAATGAATGAACAAGACACGGGTTCTGACAATGAATCAAGGGAGTAAATGAGAGAACAAAAACACTTGCTTCTGAAGCATGAAGAGAAATGGTAATAGAATGGGGTTGTAATTGACCCTGACTCCAAAAGAGCTGAACAGCTTTTATCTCGTCTACAGCAGAATTACGCGCAAGAAGTGAACTGAATGAACTGAACCTAAACACGGGAATCAACACTTACGTGTAGAGAAGAGCAAGAGAAGAAGAGGGCGCAACAGAGAATACGGAACGACCGATAAGAGAAGATTTTCCCTCAGAAACTGCATCACAAAAAGAGCAATTAGCTTCCAGAATCAATCCCGCTAAGGACACTATAATACAAGGAACTGTCAAATTCTGAAAGAAATGATAGTACTCTTGTTGATCGGGAGTGGGAAGAAAGTATGGAATTGAAGATTTGGAAGTTTTTCTACTCTCGAGTTTGCGTTTCATTTCGGAGATTTGATTCTGAATCACACGCATTGTACGAACAGTTTCTTCGAGGACCTGAAGCTTATTCTTTCGAACTGAAACACCATTCGCCTACATGTAAAACACAAGGAAGACAACGACATTTAGCATAGAAATGAATTCATCAATACAAGTATTGAAACGAATCACCCGTCTCTTTTCAGAAATACTGTGTTTAACTAGATTGAAAGGAACAACCCAAGACCTACTACTTCGTCTTAAGCGAGGTGAAATATGAACTTCTTCATCGGACAAAGATGACTCTTGTCTACACATTACATATTAGCTAAAACTAGACGTAGAAGAAGAGGCTGAACTCTGACGGAAATCATCAGAACTACTACTACAAGGCGCAAGAGACAACTGAGGAGGCGTAAGGACCTCCTTACAAGAATACCCACAAGGGAGCGCAATAGAGTTGAAGCTACCCGTTACTGGAACAGCTGGAAAAGTTCCAATCGGATCCATCTCTTTTTCATCACCGTAAGGAGATAGAAGATCTGCAACGTCCATTTCCACAAAGGAGTTTCCAAGAGCGCAATAAACGGATGAGGAATCTTCTAGAAGGTTACAAACCTCCATCATTTAAAGAATTCTTTGTTTTGAGATGTGGATTTGATGTATGACCAGTTATTCATATTTAGTAAAAGTTCGACGATTGTTTCCCTATTTTGATAAATCGCTTCTGTTGAGAGACTGACTTTGTGACTGGCTTTTGGAGTTGTGAATGGAGAAGAAGATCGTTCAAGTTCCTTGGGGACGTGAGATATCATTCACTGTCCCCTCTTTGACGTGTTTGTAATATCCAGACTACTACCAAACTCTTCATCTGTCACATATTACATTCTTGCTGCGATCCTAAGTTTCCGCAGTTTCTTGTATATAAGGGGAAGCATTTAAATTACATCGAAGTTTTAGGTGTTGTTGTCCGTGAATTAACTCGAGACATGGATAGTGAGGGAAAAGCACTCTGATTACTTCTAGAATACGTAATTGTCGATGATGGAACAGGACTACTTGAGTGCCGGGTACGATCGAGTGTTCTTTTGGAGTCCTTGTCAAGTGGTGATGTATGTGTTTTTGGTGTCTTAATCACTGCAGCTATCTCTTCTAAATAGATGTGTTCGTTTTACAGGGATTATTGAGTATAGCCCTTTTTCTCCTATGGTTCAAACAATTAACGGTGATGGCGACTTGTGTTCAGCGTATTTATTCGTTAGGAAATTCACGTAAAGACGGTTGACAGTAACAGTTTTGCAATTATGTGAAGATGCGAATGAGGAGTATCTTCATTGGATGGATGTTCTGCAACGTGAACAGATTGTGTTTCCATTTTCCTTTCATGTTTATTGGGATCAAACACTGGAATCGCTAGAATCTGATGAAGAGGATGAAACCGCCTTCTTTGACTTCTTAAACAGACCTCGTTTGGTGGGTTTTACTGTCTTCTTCGCCTTTTTCTTTGGTTTTTCTTCCTCACTGGATTCGTCTGAGCTTGAGTCCGAGCTCTCTTCTTTCTTCGCCTTTTTCTTTGGTTTCTCCTCTTCACTGGAATCCTCTGAACTCGAATCAGACTTTTCTTCCTTCTTCATCTTCTTCTTCGGTTTTTCTTCCTCACTAGATTCATCTGAACTCGAATCCGATTTCTCTTGTTTTTTTGCCTTCTCCAAACTGCTCAATTTCGCCTCTAATTCTGCAATTCGTTCTTTCTGGTGTTTAAGTTCCTCTTCCTTTGCTGCTACTGCTTCCTCATGTTTCTGATTCTCCTTTGTGATCTTTTTCAACTGTTTATTCACTCCTGTTAATAATTCTTCTGCTTTCTCTGCTTTCTCTTCAGCTTCAGCCATCCTCTTCTCAGCCTTCTTCATTCTTTCTTCTACTTCATTCAATTTCTTTTCAGTATCAGAAGCTCTATCTTGAGCCTCAGTCATCTTCTTTTCTGTTTCATTCATTCTCTTCTCCGCTTCCATTGCCTTATTCTCTGCTTCCACCACCTTCTTCTCCGCTTCATTCTTGGCAGTTTCGAGATCGGTGATTCTTGACACTACTTCTGATTCATCAGACTGAGAATTAGCTTCCAATGAAGCTATTTTAGCCTCCATCTCCTTCTTCATAGTAGCCAAAACTGATTCCATCTCCTTTACTCGATTCTCAGCATTCCCCTTCTCACTTTGAACAGTATTTATCTTGTCTTCCAAATCAGCCACTTTCTTCTCTGCCTCCAAAGCCTTCTTCTCTGCAGTCTCACGTTCAGCCATTAGAGATACAACTCGCTCTTCTCCTGACTTCGCGACATTCTCTCGCTCCTCCATCAAAGCCTTCTCCAGCTCAATAGCCTTCTTCTCTGCTAAGGCTCCTGACTCCTTAAGTCTCTGTTCACTTTCCTGAGATGCCTGGAGTGCCTTCTCTAACTCATTCACTCTTTCCTCTACCTTCTTCATCGCTTCTTCAACTTCCATACTCTTCTTCTCAGCGTTCTCTTTAGCCTTCTCAGCAGCCATTACAGACTCATTCACAGATGTATCCAGAGAGGCCTCCAAGTCAGCAATCCTCTGTTCAGCACTGCTTGTCTTCTCCTTCGCTTCAATAATCTTGTCTTCAGCTTCTTTAACTCTCTTCTCCATATCAACCACTTTCTTTTCTGCCTCCTCCTTCATCACAGTCATGGAATCTAATTTCTCTTTCAATTCATTTGACGTTTGAATCAACTTTTCCAATTCCACTTTCTTTGAATTTATCACTTCTTCCTTCTCTGCTTCATTCGCACTTAATCTCTTTTCCATGTCCTTCTTCTCTGTTTCAAACCGCTCAATCTCCTCTTTCATTTTCTGTTCCGAAGAGGCCAATTCTTTTTCTAATTCATTCACTCGCTTTTCAACCTTCTCCTTCTCTTCCTTCAATTCCTCTCTCTCTTTCACTCCATCCTCCTTCACAGTACATAAAGTCGATTCAAGATCACTCACTTTCTTTTCCAGGCTCTCTTTCTCCACTCTCACTTCCTTCTCCAATACAATCGTTTCATCCAATTTCTCTTTCACATCCTTCATATCTTTCTCCTTCATTTCCACCATACTCTTTAATTCCTCCACTTTCTTCTCTTTCTCGACCACACTTGTTTCCATCTCACCTATCTTGGCTTCTAATACATTTTTCTTCTCTTCCAGCTCACTCACTTTGGCTTCCATTGAAACCTTTGATTCTTTCATTTCCTCTATCTCCTTTTCCAAATCAGTAATCTTTTCCTTCATTTCTCCCACTTCCACTTCCTTCTCTTCCACTGTTATCTTTACTTTCTCCAATTGCGCTTTTAATTCACTCTTTAAGTCTTCCAACTCCTTTATACGATTCATATTAGTCTCTTTCTCTCTCTTCTCCTTCTCTAAAGAAGCATTTATCTCTGTCACTTTTTCAGCTGCTTTCTTTGACTCTTCACGCAACTTCTTCAATTCTACTTCGTTTGAATCGATCACTTCTTGCATAACGGAAATTTGACCATTTAATTCTTCGATCTCTTCAGGGTTCACAGAAGGAACAGATTCTTGAGCTTCTTTTAGCTGTGCTTTAACATTAGCCAATTCTTTCTCAGCCTCATCCTTCTAACGCTTACTCTCACTACCAGCTGTTTACCTCACTCCGAAGATCTTTAATAATCTTCTGTGCCTCTTCAACTTTCTCCTTTGCAAATGCTTTCAGTTTTATCATAGCTAAGAATCATCCCATTGACTAAACACCAACTCTCCTTCATTTCTACTTCTTTCTTATTCTTCTGTTCAAGAGTTTTCTCTAACTACACTTCAAAACACATCTCTATTACAACTCTCGCCTTTGCTTTCAGTGCTTCGACTTTCTCCTGGTCCACCTCAGGCTCCTCTTCTTCCGGCTCTTCCTCTTCTTCTGGCTCTTCTTCCTCCTCCTCTTCTTGATCATCAATTTCTTCCTCTTCGTCTTCCTCTTCAGGTAGTTCCTTTTCATATTCCTCATCCTTCTTCTTGCCGAGGGATAGATTGATCTTCTTTAAGAATGACATATTCAAACTACTTATTAATAATCACATATTGCAAATTCACTTTAATCAATGCAAGCAAATACGATTAATGAGCCAATTGAGAAATGATGACAAAATCCATTCCCTTTATGGAAGAGAGGAATCTACTCCAATTTCAAGAGTATCAGAATAGTCTCGATTATCGTTGTCAAATGAAAAATGCTAATTTCTCGGCTCCTGGGAAGTAAATTGTAAAGATGAACAGTGGAAATCCTGTATCAAGTGAAGAGAAAACCAAAAATCTTCTTTTGGGTTTGAAACGTGTTGGTTTCGGGGATCGGTGTGATAATCTAGAAACAACCCAAAGAACCGGAAATGACTTTTATATCGCCAGAAGAAGCAATCCAAATAACAAAAACAGAAAATGAGTCGAAGCGGAAACGAGGAAAACCAGCCAAGGCTTCAGTGGAACCTGTACTTGGTTATCTGTTGTTTTGAAGGATTATTAAATAGATGAGGTGAGACCAGAATGGAAAAAGGCAAAGAAGGACATTCGCGAGATCGCTACAGTATTACCTTCTGCTAACTTTGCAAAGGGAAAGCAAATCCGTGTTGTTGGCCCTCAAATCACCCCAATGATGGTGGAATTCTTCCATGAATATCTTGATCAACATCGAACAATTAAGAGGATTGCCGTGATTGGTTTCAATTCAGGTACGTTTGATAATAAGACTGAATGAAAGGATATACAACAGAAACATTTTTGACAGCTCGAGAAGATATAGAAGTTGTTGCTTTTGACCCATTACGACATGGATATGTTACGGGCTGTGGTAGATTTATAAGTGATAAGTATCACAAACGATTCATGTTGATTGGAGGTGGAATGAGTGAATCTATTGCGTTGTTAGCATCTTACTTAGGTCAGAAGCGATTTGATATGATCTACATTGACAGCGGATCATACCCACAAACAGCAAGTTCTATTTCGTGTTTTAATTTAGTGATAGGAGAGGATTTAGAATCTAGTATTTATCTTGCTCATTCAAAATCGGTTGTATTTATGGAAAACGTGAAACCCTATAGTAACACTGGAGTTGATGCATTTAACGCCTGGGATAGTCTCGTTCAATCTGGAAGACTTCGGGAAATTTCTGAACCCAATACTTGGGAGGAATTGAATCGATGTGTCTGTGAAGGTATGTTTGTAGCAGAGAACGACCAGATTCCTGTGAGTCTGAATATATTTAGGTGACTTGTAGCTTCGGCCAGGAGAAATGTCTAAAGTCCGGGCATTTTGGGAAACAAATCCGGTATAAATGGAATCAAGTGGTGATAGATAGGAATGCTTGCTGTGGAAGTATGGAAATGAGCTGCAGAAGGCTTCTCCAGAGCAGGCCATGGAGATATGGGAGACGATGGCGAAACAAGGAATTGAATACGATGAAACGGCCTTCAATATGTACATTTCAGCATTGCAAAAGGGAACTGATCGAAAGTATATGCAGGAGATAGAACGTGCAAAACGGTTAGTAAAATCATATAAATAAACATGTTTAACCTCAAACCCCAAACATTATTATACATAATCAAGAAGA
The DNA here is from genome assembly GCA_027406425.1 of Blastocystis sp. subtype 8. Classification (NCBI taxonomy): domain Eukaryota; class Bigyra; order Opalinata; family Blastocystidae; genus Blastocystis; species Blastocystis sp. subtype 8. The sequence continues at coordinate 10,600 of JANPWN010000549.1, forward strand.
TGATCAAAAAGGGTTTCACCAATCTCCCGAATGGACTCATTCCAATGGAATTCTATTCAATAAAAATGGTGAAGTACATATACGATTCTTGTTTAAACACTCCTCAATCATCCTCAATCGCTGATTCTCATGGACAACATAATTCATCAAAATAACATCTGTGTCAAGAATCTGAAGTGCCTGAAGACCCACCTCAGCTTGATCACCATTCACCAATTTACAAAGAAAAACAAATAATCGGGAAATATCCTCATAATACATAGGTTCCATTAACAAATCGCACTGCATCAACAAATCATGTATCAACTCAAGCAAAGCAATCGCCTTCTACTCACAACTCACTCTCAGTTCCTACCTTCTTTGAAGATCCATTTGGCCACTTCGATATCACCGTATGAACAAAGGAATGGACACTTGATGCATCAATGTAAAAAATCTTGAGGATGCCTGGTACCAAAAGTGTCCGATATTTACTAACAACACTCGAAACACGCAGCAACACAAACAAACAACAATTCAGTAGCTGCACCGACATCCCCTTCACAGCACCTCTATTTTCATCTTGCGAATACATAAAACTCGAATAGAGTTCGTAGTATGACTACTCTATCATCCTCAAACCAGAAACAAACATTAACGAAACAATTCCACAACTCGACCAAACGATGAATTTGACCATAATTAGAATCGGACAAATATATGTCATCTTCTTCATTGAAACCATTCTTACGCTCTTCTTCATAGAAATCAACTACGGCTTCATAGAGAGCGCGATGTGCAGAGGTTGTTACATCTGGAAGACAAGTACAAATACCCTATAGTTAATAGTATTTCCCAAAAATACCATAATTAATGCAGATCGAGCAGACATCCCATAGATGTGTTCATATCGACAACCGTGAATCAAACTGGATAGAATTCGGTCAATCTTTGAATACAACAGAGTTCGAACGACATCACGACGATCTACATGAGATTGAGCGATAAATTCGTACTATAACATGTAAATGTGTGAGAATCCGTTATACGATTCTGTACCACTAGATCAACCATAATTGTTTGTATTTCTGTCCGTAGTGATTCTGATAATTCGCGACCCTTCCCATTCATATAGACAGTATTATTAGGGAAAATGGACTGAAGAAGAAGGGTTGAACAGCTCACTGCACTGCTGTCTACGTATTACAGAGCCGAGGCACTCCTACAATCTGTCGAAGGGACTTTTGAAACCACAGTGGTCGAAACCATAGGAATTGACTCTTGACAATCAACAGATTCCACTACCACTTCCTTAGTTGGGATAGATCCTGTAACAATCGTAGGCAGGCTCATATAATCGACTAAGGAGTCATGTCGAGGATGACGCTGAACTGTTGGTAACGGAGTTAAATCCCGCTGATTGTACCTCAAAAGTAACGATTCAGAATGATCGGTTGAGGCTATTCCAGAATGGCCCACACCAGTCGTAGTCCTCGGGTCTTCCACTTCACAGTGAACAGAGCGACGTCGGCTATAACTTCTTCCAGATTGAAAGCACTTCTTCCGACCTTGACCCATCATTAACAATAATGAACGAAAGAAAGACAAAGAAAATAAGTGTGAAAATTCCTTTCAATCAAACTCTACTTGTCAAAAAGGATACGAATGGATTTGTCAATAAGGACTTAGAATATGATATCCGCGGGAATTCGAAGATTCCATTTTCTCTCTCAACAGTTGATCCTTTCACTATTGTCTTTGAATATGAGTGTATCACCTGATTATAGTGGTGATTTCGAAATGGGAGGATGCAAGACTAAGAGATGAAAGAGAAAAAGGAGAAGAAACAGCAAAAACACGCGCCATTCATTAGGTACCCTACCGACCCTAATTTGATTAGATTTTGGGTCCTTTGTTATAGATAATTACACAAGTTGAACTGGTACTAATATTTGCTTATTATGTCACCTTCTCAAAGAATTGCTTCTTCAATTTCCAGGGAACCAAGAATATCCAAGGCTAGAGGATATTGATGTATCTGCGGTTATGATATATGGAACATCGCGGGTTGTATTCTCTTTACGGAGTTCATAGCATGGTTGCATTTGTGTATATTAACTTGCTTACGCAGTGCCAAGGGATCCATTTTTGATGGAATAAGATCAGTAACTCTATGGCAATACGATGGATACTAATTCGGAGACCATTAGGTAATCATATACTTCACTCCCTACAACTATGAAGCAAGTATTTTAGTGGTCTTAATAGGTCATTGTGGTAATCTATGGAGTTGTGAATCGATGATAACCTGAGAACAGGCATTTATGTTTTTTCTGTTCTCTAAACTCTTATGGTAATGAAAACTAAATAAGTGATAGGCATTTTTAACCTATACGTTGAGTTTTCTTCCTGCCAGTGTAAGAACAAGAAGAGCATCATATGGAACCCTGCGACATATTTGGAAGAAAGAATCAGACATTTTGAATGAGCTATGGATAATATTTAAGAAGGATGACAACTGGAAAGAGTATAGGGAGTTAATCAACAACCACAACAATCTTAAAGACGTTTATGAAGGTTTTAAGTAGGGAAATTTCTTGGATATAATAGAAGAGTACTCAGGAGCCTTCGTCGTTATTATAAGGGGATCGACCGGGTGCTTGCTCTCATCAGACAAGGAGCTTATAATAAAATGCATCCAATTTGATTTTATTGTCTATATTGGAAGTTAGGCGAGGGTAAGCCCTCACTGCTACTGTGTAAGATTAGTATGATTTAGGCATAAGTGTCCTATCGAACAAGCAAGAAAAGTGTACTTCGACAGGTATGAAGGTGAAGTGACTATTTGGTTTGACGAGTTCGGTGGATCCATACTACCGTTTGGTGTCTTCTTCCGACTTTGAACTAATAGGAAGTAAGAATCGAAACCAGAGATCATCTCTCTGTCTTGAGTCCGGAAGGTGTTTATCTCAACAACTCCACCTATGTTCTTGATGAGATTCAGCCAAGTTTAATGAGGATCCAAACCCACATGGAGACATCACATACTCATGATATTTCCAAGCCATCTTGGTGTAGACTTAATTGGTCAAACCAAATCCAGAGACACATCAACTATGTGTCACCAACCAGCTGGAGAGAGATACAAATTTGGTGGGGCAACATTTCAGAGAAAATGAACCAATAACTCATCAGCGAGATCAGATTCCGAATTCACTGTTCTATCGATCTGAGTTGATTCTTTTGTGCTGGAATTCTCTAAATGATTTTAGTCTCCCAGATGAGTACGAGTTTGACGATCTATTCTTAGACTCTCAACAATTATGCTGTCATGTTAACAATACGGGTTCATACACAAAATCTGCAGCAGAATAATTTCTGGTCTCAAAACTTAACAGGGAATATCATTTCATCAATATTTGTTAATATACTTCAGTACTTCTGGCACACCTACTTTTTCTATGGGACATTTTATGATGATTATGAGAGCAGATCTAATTTACCACTGAACGTACAATTCTTTCTCCGCTGTTTTTATATTACTTTTATCAGAAAAGAATGAATTAATCCATGAAGTCTCTCATATTCTTGAAACATAACCTTACACCTCTCTCATTTCCCTAATTGAGAGAATAAGTTTAGACCAGATATCAGCAAATGATGCTTCATTACTTTCAGGAAGGTGGCTTATTTAGTTAACAAAACGCCATTCTGACTAGTATTTCAGTAACTTGTCAGAATGGTGGATCTTCCCTACAATGATTGTATTCAAGACCGTTTTATTCATGATGAAGAAAAGGAATAAAAATGAATGTGAATTGAAGTTACCAAGAATGAGTATGTAAAGAGCTTAAAGAGACAATGAAAATAGTTTCTGGTATTGTCGGCACTATATTAACTGATATACAATTTGGAAAGGCAAGAAGTAAATCAGCGATGAGAAGATGGCTAATTACAAATGGATTATTCTTTACATATCCAGTCACTAATGAAAAGAGTAATATATGGCATATATCCAAAGGATACTTATTTTACACAAGACATATGTTCGCTTCGAGATGAACTACACATATTCGAATCATTTTGAAAAAGTTACTAATAATCCTCATAAAAATAATTCATCTGCACTATCATTTAGAAGACGATCTGTTCTGAATAAGTAATGCACCTCCATAATCACTCAAACCATGTATATCCATCTTTCAACGAGACTTTTAGAATAAGATGATATAGAAAAGAAAAAACATACACTTTAACTCGTCATCTTGATCTCTTATAGAATGCTTAACCCATACTCAAACAGTGTTATTGAAGGTATAAGTATTGTGATTCAATAAGCAAATCAATTGAAATGTTGATAAATCAAAAATGTTACCAAAAAAAAGTTACCACTTTCCATTTCATGTTTAGCCAGCTAAATACTTATTTCCCGCGATTTCAATCCGTTAGATTCAGAATCTTAATATTCTTTTGATTTAAGATATGAGCGAAGAGAATGAAGTTGATTTGACTCGAATGATGTCAGAGAATCATAATAGAGATCAGTGGAGAACGAATTGGAGGAATCGGTTATCAAAACTCTGTTCATCTACTAATATTCAACATATGATCAGCATTGATCTGATAACATCAAATTTTAAGGGAATATTGAAGAATGAAGAGGAGGTGACAGAAATGAAAGGGAAAGAGAATGGAATTGATGATAGTGAATTTGATTAATCATTCAATGAGAATTTTGAGAGGTGGTGAAGAAGAAATGAATGAAGTGGATTTGAGTGAATTGAAAGAGAATGAGATCATTGATTTGAATGATGAAGGAAGGAGATGGGAAGGAGGAGTATTGAAAGGAGAAATGTTTGGATATGGTTGTTTATATGATGAAGATAATGGATTAGAATATGAGGGTTGGATGATTGAGGGTATTAAGAGATGTTATGGAATCGAATACTGGAATGATATAGGAATTGTGAAATATGAAGGTTGTTATTATAATGGAATGAAACATGGATATGGATTATTGTATGATCGTTGTGGCAATATTGAATATAATGGATTATTCAATAATGATTCTCCTTTCCTTTGTACTAGTGAACTGAATACAGAGTCATTAGATTGTATTAATTCTCATACGGAGAGTATTAAGGTAGAAGATGATTCGAATCCAGATATGAAAAGTTTATGTTTGTGTATGGTTTTTCCATCACTGAAGCGATTGGAGATAGGTAATAGATGTATGAATCGATTAATTCATTTCTCCATTGATTCTCTTCCATTTCTTGAGTCTCTCAATATAAGAAACAATTCATTTTGTGAGCATGATTCTATTCAAAAAGGGGATTGTTTGATAATGAACTGTCCTCAGTTGAGAGAGGTGGTAATTGGAGATTGGTCTTTCTTTAACTATGATGTATTTGAATTGAAGAATCTTCCTTCGCTTGAATCACTCACGCTTGGAAGTTACTGTTTTCAGAAAGTTCGATCCTTTGAATTGAAGGGTAAGAATGAATGAATGAATTAAAGAATTAGACTTCCCTTCTCTTCAATTTCTTCATTGTGGTGATTGTTCATTTAGAAACTGTCATGATATCTTGTTCGAGAGTATTTCTGATGAATGAAGTAATGATTAGATTTAATATTACTCAAATCTGTTACACTGAATCAATTTGCTTTTTATGGAGATGATGGAGATAATCGTAAGTCTGTTGCTGAGTATCCTTTCAACTTTAAGAATACATTCAAAATGAAGAGTGAGGATATTGAGAATGATTGACTAATCAGATCTACCTTCTCTTACTGAATTTAGGGGAGATAAGTTCAATTTTACTAATGTTGGTGTTGTGGTACTTGAAAGTAGAAGGATGAAATGGTTTTGAAATAGATATTCCTAATCTCACTCGAAGACATGAAGTATTTGGATATAATTCTTTTGAATACACTTATTCAATACATTCTTCCAGTAAATCAGATTGATTACTTGTCCTTTAGATTCAAAAGCTTTGGAAGATATAATTCGTTTCAAGGGGAAATACATAAAGAAGCAAAAGAAAAGAATGGAAGGATCTGATTACACAGAATCTTGATATGTGTTTTATTGTTCTCTTGGTGTCTCGATTTATCCGTTGACATTTCGTATGTTTTTGCCAAGTTGAACTATTCGTAATCCTAACCCATCATAATTACACCTTATTGTTTAATCAAATAACAGAATTATACTCACATCACTCAATCCATTATTAATATCAGTGACTGTTGAGAAGAGAGGAAGAGAAACAGTGAGATAAATGGAATTGATGAGTGTATTGAACAAAGAGAGGAATGACTGTGAATGTGTTGAGTATCAAGATTCAACTATGTGAGAGAAATTGAATAGATCGGATGTTGATGGATGTGTTATGAAGGATATTTCTTATTCATGTAGTTTCTTAAGAATAGAATGTGAATGTGTGAGATATGAGCGTTATGAACTCATCATATCAATCCTATTAACTCTGAAAGCGATTGTTAAAGAGTGTTCATAACAACACAATGATTCACAATGACTAAACATATGAACTATGACTTCGAATATAGCTTTCCAAACCATCTGCATCTGAATATTAACACACTCATTCATTCTCACTTGATGCTATCAGAGTCTTCACTCTCTCAAAGGAAGTAGAAGAAAGGTAAATGTTGGAAGCTGTCAATGGAGGAATATCTCTATTTCAATTCATTTCAATCAACTACTTGCCAATCTCACTACATATATGTACCTGAAGTTATATCCATATCCACGTAGAGATGATAATGAAGGCAAGTCTCATAATCAATTCAACCAATTCACTACTATTCATTATCAGACTATTCTCATTTGAGCTCGATCCCTCTAGAGCATACCTACTCAATCGAATGGATTGTAGTTTAGGAAGATCTATCTCATCATACATTCCATCTCCTCACTCTCAAATATGATCGAAGAAGGGTATCGAAGTGAACTGTATCCAATATCAATACTCTGAAGATTGGGCATGTCTAGAATAAAAGATATGAGAGATATCATTACTACTGAACTGAACAGATAGATAGGCATAGTAATTGAAACAATAGTCTTCAATTCTAATTGATCTAATAGAAGGGAGATCTGAGAATCAGTTTATGTGATTCATTATTACTATCCATCATTAACGATCTTGTGTCTCGGAATGAATATTCTCTAATAATTAATGACTCAAGAGAATTGAGATCCCTTATCTCAAGTGAATACACACTATTAAAACCCTTCATCTTTAAGTCTTTCAATTTGGGATAATTGTTGAAGGAAACTGTTCCCACAACAGAATTGAATGAGTACTCAATATCAACACTTTCCAGTTTATTCGATCCTTTCAATTCAAATTGTTTCACATAATAGAAACAACTCCCTCCAACATAGAGACTCTTGAGATTCTTATATCGACTCAAATCAAATGATACTATCCAATCAGCATTCCAACAAGTGCCATAATCAAAACTGAGACTCTTCACTTTCCAACTCCACCACATTGGGATGTGTTCCCATTCCCAACAGTTATGAATTCTCAAATCACTATTGAATGCTATTCGAATACCCATATAAGTGTAACTCACTATCATGTAGAATGGGAAAGAAAGAATCACAATCATCAATATCCAAAACAATAAACCATA
>JANPWN010000551.1:0-21494 GCA_027406425.1 Blastocystis sp. subtype 8
TACTGATGTATGTTGGGAATGATTTGTTCATAATAGGATCCAAGACCTGAATACTTGATTCTCAAATCCATCATGATTTCCAAACCTAATTCTTCAACGTCAGTAACATTTCAAAAAAACAGATTCACATATTACACGCTTTCCAAACAGCTTTCATTCGCTCCAGCTCTTCATCTCTCACTCGTAAAGAATATACAAAGAACTTATCAAACCGTTTCTTTACATCATCTGTGACTAGCAACTCTCCCCAGTCCTCCGCTTTGACAGTAACTAAACGTTGAATTGCGTGTTCCATCTCCGCTTTTGATACCTTATTTATATGCAACTTCACAATCTGAAGATATGTTTCTCGAGTGACCAAAGCATCGATAGCAGCATAGAGCAACTGATTACAGTCAAGAGGTCTAGCTCTCCAGTCACTCATTCTCCATACCTTATCAATTCGTTGACTAGATATTATCCATCTTCCATGTATACCCTAACAACAAGACACAATAGTCACTTAATCCACCCACTGTTTGAAATCCTATGGATATAGCAGCTGTGTCTAGATCCAAACGATTGGTTACCTGATTGAAACAATTCATTTTTAAGGCACTATTTCATAAATGAGAAAAATCGGGACTACTTTTGGAGTACTGATATATCATCAATTCCTTTAAAGACATGATATATGTCCTTATTATGAACAATCAGTTCTAACAATTTCTCAGCTTCTCTCTTCGATTTCAATTCCATCAACCATTTTCCATCGAGCAACCAAATACAGTTATTTCCTGCAACTTGGATTACATGAACTACAGAAGACAAATCAGAGAACCATTCGCAATCCCAACCCAGAAGAGACTCTTGAAGAATGAATCGAACTATATGTGAAGATGTAGATTAAAAATAACGTTCATAAGTAAGAACTGCAATAGAATCAATGAAAACAATTCTTTTAGTGGAGGGAAGATGGTAAGCAGAAGATGAGATTCTTAAAGACTCCCTTCTTTGTTCTTGATTCTCTTTCTATGAATGATTAAAAAACAACGGAACTACCTGAACAGAGGAAAGTAAAAAACTGGAGAAACCCTTGTAATTATATTTTGAGATCAGTCTCTGGCACAACTAAACACATAAAAATTCATTTTCAACACAAACGTAGTAAGAATAGCCGAACTCGGCAATCATCTTGTTAATGAACCACACAAGAGCTTCAAGGCAGAATGATTCAGTTGAGCCAATCACATAAGAATCTGGAAGTGTATTGATTTTGCGAATTAGATAATGTGCAGTACCGAAGTCCATTCTTCGTCTCACTTGTGGAATTGATCTTTCGTTTCTATTGATACTTTTGGCAAGATCTAACATTCATAATTTCACTCATATCTACCCTTGAGGAGTGTTACCTGTTCGTCGTTAAGATTGTCTGGAAAATATTTTGCAAATTCGTCTAATCCATGGTCAATATGCTGAACCAGATCTTTTAACATGAACTTTGTCATCTAGATGAAAGCCAGCAACCATTTTTACATATCCTTTACGATATAAATCATATATCATAGAAAAATCAATCTTCTTATACGCATCTGGGAAGGCTTGTAGTAATCGAAGTGCTGGTCTTAATAATCTTGCATTCCATTCGTCCGACATAATAATAATATGCTTGAGGTAGATATTCACATGGTCCTGGATCCAGTTTTCCTCCATCACGATTGATCCATGCATCAGTTTTGAACAATTTGGGTTCTTACAGATTCCTTTATTCAATCTATGAATAATCTTGGAACAAAGGATATCACAGACCACATGTTGTGTTATATGTATCCCTTTCAGTGTTCTTCACTTTCAATGTCGACTTTCTCGACTGTAATCCTCCTGCTAGCACCTCTCTCATAAAAAAAGAATGTCCAACAAACAATCTACTGAACTTCTATAAAAGTACTTTTGTATTCGATTTCTCATACTTCAACAGTGTTGCATCAATCTATATCTTACTCATCCATAATTCCAACCTCCTTCTGCAGTAACCAAAACTCCTCCGTGGACATTTTTCGTAGAAATGTTGTTAGGAATGTACACTTTTTCTCAGCTAATAATACATCTTTCCGCTTATATTTAGCATAATAATGACGAAATAGAATTGTGCAATGCGCCATTGCATCAATTGCAAAATGAGGGATCTCAAATACAGCAGCCACATCTGAAAGTCTTCGGAGAACATATTCTTTCAAGGTTCCACTTGGATGTGGTAACGTCAAATCAGACATTTCCAAACTGGCTGGAGATTTGGTTGAGTCTTCGCTTCTCGCCAATTCCAAAAGATTCTCATTACACATTAACGAAGCAACACATTTGTCCATCGACTGAATAATTGCTGATTGAGACAGTACTTGACTCAATCTCAAAATGCACTCAGAAATGTCCACTTCCGACTCTTCCAAATCTCCATTATACAGACGCATGGACAAACAGTAAAAGAAAAGAATTTCGATGCAATGATAAGGGAGACAGGAATTACAGTGACTTGGAAGGGTCACATCCTTAAAGTCACCTGAAGATAAATAAGAGCGTATACAAGGAACGGAAGATAAAGAATTTGATACAACTGTGTTGTGCATGTTTTCAGGCATCAACCACCAGGGTTTCCAACTCTCAATTAGATGTTTAGCATTTCCATTTGATATGTCACGCAAAAACTCATCTCGAAGTGATTTAGGGAGGTCACTCATGGAGATACTCTCACCATCTGCTATTCGCTCTCCTAGTTGTTCTAAAGTGACTTCACCTTCATCTTCATCACTTTCACTGCTATCCAATACACCATTTACCACATTTATTGGTAATACTGTCCTTTCTTGTGTTCTTTTTAGCATCTCTGCAATTTCACGTTGACTCTTTTCCATATCCTCTTTCTGACGCAAATTTATTTCATCCAACACCTGTTTAGCATAAAATTGATTTGTACAATTTGAATTATGATTCTAATACTGTTATTCACTCCTATTCCCTACGTTGTAGCAATTTACAGAACAATAAGCAATCTTGCACTGTGGACAAATGTACTTCGCTTCAGCATTGTGACATCTGTAAATCAACCACGATCATCGACCACACCTACACACCACAGTATCGAGAAGACGACAGCATTATTGTGACAGTTCTTCTCCGTATAATCTTGTCCAGATGTTCACACTGTGGAACTTTTTTAAAGCAATCCTTCTCTTTATCAACGGCTTAGCCATTCTGCATGAGAAACGCTTTTTGAAGAAATGTATTCTTTATTCGTCCTTTCAATCTTGAAGATGGCTGGGATGTTGTAGACACCTCCTATGGAGCAAATAGTATCAAGAATCAGTGTGTGGGTCTTCTTCAGGCTGTTCGATGGTTACGAGGTATAGATCTCTTCTTGTTGTCTTTTAATTCCTAGTTCCGCTTATATTTGTCAACTTCTTGTTCATTATCATAGATGCTATTATAGGGTCTTTTGTTTATTGAAAACACAGTAATGAATTTTCAAAACACAGCAATCAATTCTTTTGAATCACTTCAGCTATACACTGTTCCTTGGGTCCATGAGGATGCAAAATCATCCAGTTCCTTATATTATCCATCACTTCCTTCATTCCAGGACCCTTTTTGACACCAAGTACATTCAGTTCATTCCCCTAATTATTATTCATCAATGTCTTTCTCACATTCACAATTGGAGGGAGTTTCCATAATTCTCTCATTTCCTTCTCATGAATATACTCCAGAAGGTTCCGACACCCATTCATTACTTTTTCTTCACTATCAGGTTCGCTCATAATCATGGCATTTGCACTCATTCTTAGCATTAATGGCCACAACTCTCGACTCGAGAATAGTAAGTTCCCTAGAATAATTTGATCGGATGATGTGAACTCAGGTTTACCTTGCACTGCCGCTTGAAGGAATGGATGCAACTCATGCTCTCGATGTACAATCCAACATACATTATCAATCACACTATTCTTAAGCTAATCCTCATCATCAACACAAAGTGCTATACCTTGAGATTCTCACGAATAAAATGTTTAATCAATGGTGACAAGACTGCTGGTTGCATTTCTACATGTTTCTTACATGAAACTGCCAATTGACCACATAAGAAGGAATAACTGAAAGGGTACAGTAAACAGGCCAAACGGAGAACTGCAACTTCTCCTTCCTCAATAGATTCTGAAATCTCATGTAAGTTGAACAAATCCCATAATTGACCACTCAAATTCTCATTTAACATTACATATTGAATTCCCTGTAGAATGTGTTCTCGGATAAATGAAAAGTAACGATGTCCTGTGACCAAGAAAGGATGCATATCCTCAGGAACACGAAAGTCTGGATTATCGCAAGAAGAATCCGAAAAGAATGTATTCATGTACTTTGCATCCAATGTCGTGTAACCGGGAACGGTTTCCTACATATAACTGTATAGTGGTTAACTGATACAATGGGCATAGTTATCAAGAACAACTTTTCACTAAACTCTTCTTGCGTTCGATGCTTCTGTGTTCGCATATAGTTCGTGCAGTCTCCTTCTAAATTGAAGATACAGTTTAAGATATTCATTTGTTCCAGTAACTGCATTGCTCGACCAAAGTCACTTCCCTGAGCCATCTTCAACATTTCGATACCAATTCGTTCTCTGGACACCTTTCGAGACAAAAACAACTCAATATCGGGATCTTGAGTTGCCTGCATGATGCCATTTTCAACACGACAATTGTATCTTGTAGCAAAACGGACTGCTCTAAGAATACGTAGAGGATCTTCTCGGAACGTCTCTAATGCGGGAAGAGGAGTTCGGACAATCCGAGCATTCAAATCGTCGATTCCTCGCATAGTATAGTCCTCCACCATTTCTGCATTGATATTATAAAAGAGACTGTTGATCGTCAAATCACGACGATAGGCATCTTCAAGAGGAGTTCCAATTTCCACTGCAGGAATACGACTGGAATCAGTATATTCCTCTTTACGGAGATTAACAAAATCAATATTGCTATCCAGAATGCGAATTGTTGCAGTCTCGAGATGTTTTGATTTGTCTGGATTTGCTTTAATTTTACCAATATTTGATGTAGAATATCCCTAGAAGTCACTGTACAACTAAAATCCCACCTTTGCTGCCAACCAAGGAGGAAGATGCTCGACAAATTCATATCCAGTCATGTTGTCAATAGCAATATCAATATCGTGACTATGCATCCCCAGAATCTACGAATAAACGAAAGGAATGAAACGGACTTTATCGCGTACCCATCCTCCTGCTACTCGCAAGGTTGACCCCAAGTGAAGCTCTGAATTGGCTTCCATGAGAATAGAGAAGAGTCGTTTCTCTTCATCCGTCAAAGTAATTGCTACATCCTTTCTGCAAACTTTATTCATATCAAGACTCTCCATTATTGATGCTGGTACTGAAAAATTCCGAAATGATTTGGTGAAGACTGACAACGATCTCCAGGCTACGAAAGTGAACTAGAAATGAAGGAAGGAATAAAGAACAACATTCCGGAATATAGTGGAAAAATGAGTGATCACAAACAAGCAACTAAACGACTCTACATACTACTGACCAATTCCTGAAATGAAATGCTGGTACAAATGATCATCACAATAGTCATTCCAACCGCAATGAGAACATCGACAACAATCCACGTCACACTCAAACCCTTTCCGAGAAACAACATGTGAATAAGTGCTGGAAGGATATTACATACAAGAATTGCTGTAGAACTACCAAGTACTGTAAAGGAATCAAAATCATATAATGCAAAAGGATATTGAAATTAAGCACAGCTTTAAAATCATTGAATAAAAATGCCATAATCGAAATCAGACACACTAGAACTACTCTGAAGATCACAGATTGATGATTCAGAATAAAAAGCCTTCCAACTCGGACAGGACCGAATTTCGCTTCCATGACTTCTTCAATAGGAGAGAGATACAATGGGAATGACCCAATGCATGTTACAACCATCAACAAACTAATCAAGATGTTGGATGGAGCGTTGCTTGGAATAGCTAACAGGATATTCCCTGGCACTCCATTCTCTGTTTTATAGAGAGCCAAAAAGATCACTCCAATCAGTGAATAAATCACTGCCATTAGCAACACAGAGAGGGAAATTGTAGTGGTTACGGTGGTTCGATACGTCTTTTTCAAATGCTTCTATAAGTGAAAGAAGGAGCTAAGGACTCACCACTTGAGAAAGACACATTAATGAGAATGCGAGGGAATTTATAAAGACACCAAGATTACTAAGAATACCATTCGGACGAGGAAACCAAAATGAATGGTCGAATTTAAATCCATAAGTAACTAAACCATAGATAAACAGAATGATCAGGGAGATTACCAATGCTACTAATCCAAACGATGAAACTCCCACTAACAAGGATGGATCCTTTAATAGACAGAGAACTAAAGCAATAATTGTAATTACAGCTTGAAGAATTGCCCGCTTAAGAGTGGGATGTGTAGAGGAGATAGGAAGACCATCCACAAAGTCTGTCATGACAATCTATCTATGAAAAACAGAATCAAAGATAACCATAGTTCCCATCGCCATGCCAAATAGAGTAACAATGGTGGCAATGTTAAAAATGATGTAACCAGCATTTCCCATTGTCTAAGAGTCAGAAGAAATGAACAAAAGAACAATGTAACAGAGTCGTGCATAATCATTATTGGTTTGAATTCCTTTCTAGGCATAATTCACCTGTATAAACGAAAATACAACTTCAACTCGTTGAGACTTGTAGTAAATAGTAACTAGATGATAACCGGATATGATATAGAGAATAGCAACAATGAAAAAGAGAACCACTCCAAGAATAATACCTGTCTATGCATCAGCAACTCCAATCTGCTACTACATTCCACATGCCATAAGGAATAGCTAGACAGCCTGTCCCGGCGATACATTTCATTAGATTAATTGCTAACTAATAGATCATTCCATTCCTAGAAAACCAAACCTGCTTTCCTGTTAGCGTTCCTGTATCTTTCTCCTCTTCGGGAAGAGGTGAAGGAGTCCATTTATCACTATCAATGTTGGTGGGTGACCCTTTGGTAACAGGAGAATCATTGCTATGGTCAACCTTCTCCTTCTCTCCACCCATATCGACTGATTTCATCTCTATTACTAACTCCGACATTCTTCTGGACGAAGCGGTACCACCGTTACTACGGAAAGAACCGCGGGACTATTTATTCATAATCACGGTTTTTCAATTGTCACGCGACTCTGCAGAATCTGTGCTCCAAAGAATGATCTTCTAATTCACCAAGTTCAACAAACACGGATATAATCTACATAAAGGTTTTAAGCAACGATTTGAAAGAGACAACTGTACAAATCACCATAGCAACCACAGATACTGCAGTCAGCAATACATCACCAATAATGTTAGCCATTGTCATTTGTTTCTTCATTAAAATGAGATGAATCAGACATGGGAGAATAGCTGCTACGAGAACTGAAGAAGAATTACCAATTGGCAATTAAGGAACTCCACACATTTAACATACATAAGGATATTAAAACCAAGAATATCGGAGAAAGAAGGAACAAGAGCAGCGATGATAGAAATCACAATAATCTCCATCACACGGAAAAGAATGTATCTCTTATTAGTAATGAAAAACCTATTAGAAGTCATCTCTCCCCAATCACCTTCCACTACTTCATGAGCAGGACCCATATAGAGGGGAAATCCCCCAATACATGTAACCACCATCAAAATACTAACAATGATATTGTAAACAGACTTAGATGGGAGTGCATTGAGAATATTCCCTTGAACTCCTGCTATCTATCAAAGATCATTAACAAATGTACCAGAAGAGGATGCAAATAAAAGGAAGAATACAATTCCTACAACACTATATATTGTTGCCATCAACACAACAGAAATCGAGATAGTCTTCGTGATCTTAGGTCGACATGCTCTCTTCACATGTTTCTACGAATTAGCAAACCAGCTTATAAGAACCAGTTGAGATAATAAGAAAAGAGTGAATCCAAGTGAGTAAACGAGAATTCCGAATTTGTTAAAGAAATCACTAGTTGATGTCGGGAAGAGATACGATCTCTTAAAGGAAAACTCGGAGTTTGTGATTCCATAGATAAATAACAAAACGAATGAGATAATTAGTGCAAACAGTCCGAAGGAAGAGATTGTAACAAGCAGAGATGGATCTTTCAAGAGACAGAGGAGAATTGAAAAAATAGTAAGGATTATCTGCATTAGAATACGCTTCAGACTGTAATTATCCTCAAGGAAAGGAAGAGAGGAAAGAAAATCGGTCATAACAATCTAGGAGTCAGTGAACTTCATTACTTCTACCATTGTTCCGATAGCTGCTCCATACAATGTCATTAACATGGCAAAGTTAAAAATATAATACCCCGGTTTACCAAGTGCCTACAAATCAACTAATAACACTTCTTAGTACAATATAACAGATTCGAGCATAATCATTCTGAGTATGAATAATTCCGTTTCCAATCTACATATCACGTAATCAGTCCTATGACTACATTCTTTCGTGCACCTAACGTATTCTGAATCGTAATCAGAATATAGGAAGAGTAAATGTAAATGAGCGCAACGACGAAAAATAATATCACTCCCCACAGAATTCCAACCTATCCATTCATCACACTCCATCACGACTTACACTCATAATAGCATTTGGAACAGCCAGAGCTCCTGTTCCTGCAATTCCCTTCATAATATTGATCGCAAACTAAGTCACATTCTTGGAATGACAACATACCTGAACGCTGTTCATAGTTCCATCATGTTCAACAGGTAGAACTTCGAGATCAACTTTCTTTGGCATGGAAGAAACATCCTGAAGGTTCTTGTCTTCGTTGCTTCCCTTTTCATAGGTTTCCTTGGGACTGTCGTTCACAACCACTGTTGTGGTCTCATTATTCGAAATATTCTTCATTTCAATTTCGTTCATCATGAAAGGCAACTCTTGAAAACTGGAAATGTGACAAACTAGGGAAAGGGTTCCACGGTTTCCCTCTTTGACTGATTCGTTGGAATCGTTTGTATGTCATCATTTTCGCATTTTAGAATCGAAATTCGATGAAATAGACCAAATGATGGGCGAAGAACGAACTACTAACTAATGGAAGCCACAACTTCAAAGAAGGGTTTTAAATAGCAGAGTATATTGCTTATGACAACAGATTAAAGTGCTACAACATATTTACCGAATAATATGCTGAGACAAAATGACTTTACTCTTCTTTCTTTTTCTTTTTGTCTTAGTTTCAGCAGCACAGAACAGAGAAGTCT
This sequence comes from Blastocystis sp. subtype 8, assembly GCA_027406425.1. Lineage (NCBI taxonomy): Eukaryota > Bigyra > Opalinata > Blastocystidae > Blastocystis > Blastocystis sp. subtype 8. The sequence continues at coordinate 9,328 of JANPWN010000551.1, forward strand.
GGTCGCACCAACGAGTTCAGATGCCGAATAAGAGTGATCCCCGTAGATTGATGACTACTATCAGCAGTTGTATGACGAATGTGAAACCATTACATGCAAGGAATTTAACCGATATGAGAACATGAATTGTATTCATGAGTGTATATATGTTTATTTTCGTTTCCCATAAGGTATATGCGAACAGTGCTATACGAAAGTCTATGGAAGAGAACCTGTTGAAGTACATGTTATCGATAATGTGTAGCTGGAGCCTGGAGAAGTAGACACACGCCGAGAAGATGAATTTATTACTTGTACCAAGAACAGCATTAAGAAAGAGTTCATTTAGTTGCAAAGCGCTTTTTAACAATTAAACATTTTAAGTTACATTGTTTGTGATTTCAAATACAGATATGCGAATTGAGTCTCACTCTCCAATCGTTCTAATAATTCCACATTCTTTTGTATAGTCGCCACATTCTTTACAGCAACTTCAATTAACTTATCATTCTTGGTTCGTTTTACACTAATATCTCATCTTACAATCATCAATTCTTACACCCCCAAATCAATTCCCTCAGGTAAACTCAGATCTTTCTTCAGTTCCGGAATAGTAATTTCGATTTGATTCTCAATTGCCTTCGCCATCTCCATCTCGTTCATCCAAATACAACAACCGCCTTCACTTATCAATTTGGTATTATGACAATTTCTTTGACGGTTTCGCATCTTGTTACAAGTGTGATACCAGACTTTCTCTTCATATTTGCTCACTAAGCTGAAACTAAGTCCCGTAGCATCACTCCGACCAACACGACCAATACGGTGGATATATTGTTCAACACTATCTGGAAGAGTCATGTTAATCACAAATGGTAATTCCTTTATATCGATTCCTCGAGATGCCACATCAGTACAGATCAGAATACGTGTGGAACCATTCTTGAAGGACTAAAATAGTCATAATTTTGAAGATCCTACTTCTAAGGCAAATTTACGTGATGCCGTATCTCGCATCCCAGCTAACACACAACAGCTATACACACCTCCCATTCCCAATGGATGATGAGCACTACAAAAATCAGACCGATTTCAGACACCTACTCCACTTTCTGACCATTTCCTTCGTGGATGAAAAAGGATTCCAAATTATCACAATCCAGATTTGTACGACAAAAAATCTTTACATTAAAACGATAAAAGATAGAAACCAGAACACGATCCATAGAATAGGCATCAATGAGACGTTTAACAATGGATAGCTTAGCTCGTTTGGTAGCCTCCGAAATTTCATCCTTTTTTGTTAATTCCAGAGGAAGAGCCATTTTGGGATGAATTCCATCCGTAAAAGAAGACAGTTTCTGATCAATATACACTTCCCGCATGGATGGGTCAAGTACATCAATATAAGAGAACACTTGTTGAACCTAATCATCAATTCCCTCCATTGGCCAAACTCGATCAGGAATATAATCACGACCTTTCAAATCTACCCAAATTGGATTAACACATATAGAACTCGCTAGATTCTGAATACTGGAAGAATGCAGGGTTGCAGAAAAAAGGCATGTTTGAAGCCGATACTCTCCTATTTGAGTTGCTCTTGCAGGAATTCGACCATATATCTTCATCAAATAGTCATTGTTATCATCTTCCACTAATCTCGTCCTTATTCCTTATAATCACTCGTACTTATCAGCTTCATCCAAAACAAAGAATAAAAGATTCTCCAGACGAAGACCATGGCGAATCATCGCATCGTAGAAAATATCTCGATTTCACTAATATTTCAATCCCCTACTTGTAGTAGCAACAATAATATGACAAGTTTCGAGCATTCTTTTCTGTTTCTCAAAATCGATCCTCTCTCCACCAATCACTAATCCCTACAATCCCAATCTCTCTTTATTCGTACCACACTCACAGAAGGATGGTTCATAAATGATTTAAAATGATTTAAACAGTCAAATGTTTGTTCGGCCAATTCTCGAGTTGGTTCCAAAATGAGTGCCAATACACTCCGATTTGGCGAATATGGCTGTATTTGCGGTGCTGAAGAAATGGAAGAATATAGAGGAGGAACGGATTCAAAAGGGGAAGTGAAATTAACGGTAATTCGACTTCCTTTTAGACAGAGAGTTGGAAAATACTGCAAATCCGATTTTACATCTGAAAATGCTATTCCCAAGTCTGTACCATTTTTAGAGAACGAAATAGTACCAGCATCAAGATCTAAACAACAACCAATCAAGTCCCCAGCAGAATATACTGCTCCATAGTCTGAAAACACATTTCCATTCACCTTTTTCCCTGTTCCTCCATATCCATATCCGGTGGAAGAAGTGCCAAGATCCAGCTTATCACGTAGTGTACTCCACCCAATACGGCAGATTCCATGTTCTTGTCCAGCAATTCGACACTCAAAGTAATACTTGCCACTCTTGGTAACTCCCATTGAACCACGACACCCTGCCCATTTTGATCTGAAGTTTGATACCGTTAAACCATCACTTCTACTAATAAACGTTGATTTCTTGACTTACGAAACTTCAATTCCCTCCTCACTATCCAAATAATTCATACAAAGACCCATATCATTCTGAGCTATGGATCAATAAGTAACTCGTAGTTAGTACGATGAGGTGATTCTAATTGAAGCATTTCCCAAACAGTCTGCAGGACAGGAAGTCCAAAAGCCTACGATTTATACACTATTGCTTTATAATACAGCTGTTTTACCAGATCCCGTAGGTGCTGCCTATTTCGTGATTTCTCTATCCGAATCCTACAAGCAGAACATCACCACCTCCTAGAATTAATGGAATTGCTTCTTCTTGACAATCAGTAGGGCGCCTAAGAATGACAAGTTTGTCCAAATTCATTACTCCCAACCCTCACTCTGAATTGCCTTAATAAGTTCATCACAAAGACCAAGTCTCTGGAAGTCCATAAAAAGAATGTAAAGAGAGTTAGGCAAAAAAAGGTCATTCATTAGGATCCAACAAACATTATTATTGCTTCATGCAACTTCCAGGGCCCGCAGGAGCCTCTCTTCCCTGCAAGAATGTCGGAGCAGCAGCAACACCTCTCCGATTATACTCGCAACGAATATAAGGTAATCTCACACGAGCTTCTTTTGCGTCCAACAACTCTGGTTGTGTCCACATACGTTCAGCAGCAGCAATAGCACGAGGCAGAATTGTGCTCTCAAAGTCACTAATATCCACTATTCAATCAGTTTACCTCACACATCTTACCCCATTCACCCCACATACACACTTCACCTCCATATACCAAATCCCATTGTTCCTTAGGAATATCTTTCAAACTATGATTCAGTCAATTTCATTCATTCAAACAAGTCATTTCCGTAATAGTATTCCCAAGTTTCCCATAACTGAGGTAAATACCAATGTTTGTAATTACTCATAATGGCTCTAAATCCCTGTTTCACTACATTCTTTAGTCTCTCTCCATCACCTAGCCAGATCTGGACAATCATATCCTTGGGTATGATAGATTGATGATTGACAAAAACTTCCTCCCACACAATCGTCTGACGATTGTACTTCTTAACCAACTCATCTACACGCATAATAAAGTATCCATAGGCATCATTTGCAGTGTAATTATGAGCAACCATCCATTCCTTCACATGATCTACCTTTGTCCAGCAACTTGTATCCACTTCATCTCCTCCAATATGCATAAACTCACCAGGGAACAAACCATTCTCACCAAGGAAGTCATTCAACATCTTCGCGATTACATCAAATGTATGCTCGTTAGATGGATCGAGAGGGCTCTGGCACTCACTACTGGGACAGATTTCAGGATCTATGGATAATCACAGGTATCTATGATTGCCTCCAACACACCATGAAGAAGCATGTCCAGGGACATCCATCTCAGGAATCACATGAACACCTCGCGCCTTGGCATATTCAACGATCTCTTCCACATCCCACTACGATCAATTCCAATTCATTGACTTACAGCGGTGTATCGTTCTTGAAGCGAGAAAGAGCCATCCCACATCGTCGAAACAGAAGGAATTTGGACAGGAAAGGCTTGATCATCTACCAAGTGCCAATGAAGAACATTCAACTTCACCCAAGACATCGCATCAATAATACGCTTAATCGCACGAGTAGGGAGGAAGTGGCGAGATGAATCAATCATCAGAGAACGATACTAAGAATGAATAATTAAACTAACCCAGACATGCAAGAAAGGCTTATCGGAAATATCGTAAGGAGTATGCTTAATGATATAAGATGCAGAATCAAAATCGAATTGGATCAAAAAGAGAAGGGAATTCAAGGCATGATAAGCTCCATAGATATTATTGGCCTTAATTTGAATTGCTGAACCATCGGAAGGAACTGAAAGAGAGTAACTCTCATCCTTGGAGGTCTAAAGGAAATACCCAAAATGAACAAATACAACAAAGTCGACATGCTCTTCAGCAAGGTCAATGTTAACATCCTTGATAGCAATTTCAGGAGAAGACAAAACACGATGCGAAAAAATGGTTGACTTAAATCTACACTCATCAGAAACAGGAACAAGTACCTGATGATTGCATTATGCAAATCCTCACTCTCAATATTCGAATGGAAACGGAGGTGAATCGAATCAATCGCAATAGTCTGGTTTCCGCTATGATACTCTGATGGCATGGGCCAAAGAAGCACTTCTGGCTCCTCTCCAGTAGGAACATAGACTAAATGTGAAAAACAAGGAGAAAGGCCTACTACTCGAATCCAGATAGGTATCTACACTTGTCTGAACCTCGAGGTTAGGACAAGCCTTTTTTAACCATCCGTGGGTGTTGAACCCGACACAACCATCTGTCTCGTCACAAATCTTCATCAACTCCTCAGGCTAGAAAGTAAAATAGATTTCTCACAAGTACATCTGTTGATTCAACCTTATGGATATCATGACCAGAACAGTCCTGCATAGTAAACTTGCGGTAGTCTTTTGCAAAAACTGTTGAAACGATTAATAGAATGCACAGTACTTTCTTCATTTACAAAAATCTTTACGTTAGATTGTCGATCGAAACACAAATGGGGGTTGAAAATCACGGGAATTTACTGAAACAAACAAACTCCAACTAATCACTTAATACAATAAACTGACCAAACCTAGAAATAAAGCCAAGAGACAACAAGCACTTTTCCAATACATTAAACTGTCCCTTGACATGATGCACAACAAACTGCTCATCTTCAGTAACAATGACTGTCCGACCTCTTCGTTCCATAAGGGTATCGATAAGAGGAACAAAAGCCTCATTAGCATCTGTGTTCACAACCACGAGAGAAGCAGGCGATAGCGTCCCAATACTTTTAAAGTACCACTTTCCTGCACTTACAGGAGCATAAACACAGATAATGTTAATGGCAGGATCATTCAGTCTCATTACCTTCAATTTCCACTCTCTAGGATGTAATTTATCTTCTATGTTGCATACTGACACAATGAAGAATCAACATACATAGTAAGCGAATCACACAAGTAAAGTTGAATTGGCCATAACGTAGAAACAGCAAAGAAGGAACAGGATTGATCTACGAGAAAAGAACACAAAGAGGAGTTACGGAACACAGTTCCACTTCGAAGAAGAGAAACAAGAAAAGAAGTTTGGTTAGTGAATGTAGATGATTCCTTGACGATCTGAAGATGGTTTGAAGTCATTCCCTCTATATATGAACAAGTGAATAGGAATCAACCAAGATACTGGTGAGGGACCTCATTCATAGTAACAACAGGAATGCCCTCAATTCGTTGCAAATCCTATATATGATAAACAAGGAATTACTGAACAGAATTCGTTTGCAAAAAGGGCTTTTCTTTAGAATGATATATCAGATTCTTCTTAATCACAAAAACTATCATTCACTCACCTCATCAACAAATACTCAACGGAGATGCATCGATCACTTCAATGTTGTGCTGAGCTGCAACAGAAAGAATCATCGTTCCACACTCTAACGTAATGGTTCCATCAGGCAAGTATTCCTGGAGAATCAAACGGGCGCCCTCATTAAATATCATAACATCCAATTGATGCTGTGAATCATGAATTGACGATTCAGTGAGTCCCTGATATGGAAAACGTTTATAAAGCGTCGTCACGGTCACTGTGCGCGAAGTAATCAGGATCTATATTTGTATAATTCCCATGGAAATACAGGTTTGGAGGCCTGAGCAAGCGGTGATCGTAAAACAGAAAGGAGATGAGAAAGAAGCTCTGGAGGAATATAGGAATTCACATCGATATAAACATACAAGCCCCCTTGATCAGAATTCGTGTTGGAATTCTTAGCAACTTCAGCTACACGCGACAAAAGGCTTTTCATTAGAATATACTTGTCTGGATTAACTCTATGAAATTAGAGGATGCAATAGTGATAACGAGAAAGATGAATCTCGAACAATTTTAGTATTCCCTTTAACGAGATTCTTTACAACCACACTTTTGGAAAAGAAAAGACGATGCAGATTAGGGAGTGAAAGCGAACTCATGCATTGCATAGATACATCAGGAGCTTTAGAACCGATAGGATTCATCTATGTAACAATGATAAATCAAAACTTACGGGATTCTCAAGAGCACTGAATACAACAATAGGAATATCAGAATCCGTTTTCTTCATCTCCCATAATGTTGTAGATTCCGTTTTCGGATCAAATTCCCACGTAAGACGATCAGCGCGCGATTTGAAATCCGTTACAAATTGACTCACGATCTGTTCATTCTTCTCTCTAACAGACTCTAAGTCAGTCAAATAATCTTCAGTCTTCTCTTCCGTTTCACTATGGAACGAATTAGTAATCAGATTCACGTATTTATTTCTAGATCCAATGCTGTATGACTGATCACCACGGATTCGCGTGAAAAACTTGTAGGCAAAGAAAAAGGTTCCAGCGCATCCGATCAAAATAAGAACCAGATAACAAGAATAAAACTGCTGACTTGACTCCTGCCGTCGTCTTCGGACTGTTGTGTACATGATGTAAACAAACAAGTATTAGTCCTTAAACACTACACTACATACACGGTCATAATAATCCTCAGTAGATTGAAAATATGTAGCTAAGGAACTCTTTAACATCTCCCTATCTCTATTCTTCACTTTCATTTATCTCTCCTACCGGATCAGTTCTAAATCTTCACGGTAAGTTACAGACAACTGTCGCTTGATCTAGACATCACTTCACTGTGGCAACCTCACAAATAAGCGATATTCCTTTGAATCCACGTTCTTATAAAGATAATGGAGTAAGATGTTGTAACATTTCTGCAATTGTGTAGAGTTAATACCAAGAGAACAACGAATTCTCTCTACATCATCCTTCATCAATTCCTTTATCTCTCCAGAACTCAAATACTTTTGTAGAATCTCATTTGACTTCAAGATACGACAATCAACAACATCACGAACAAAGGTGAATTCTTCACAAGGATCCTCTACAGTAAACATATAATAATTGCAACAGTCTTCTTGGTTCGGTTCTACCGGATACGAATTGGGAAGATACATTCCTGGTGATCTGTGCATCAAAAGTCGATAAATCACATCAAAAATATGAGCTGAATGGCTCTGTTTTTGATAAGGAGGTAGAATAAGGATTTGACAAAGACGAAGAGAATAGAAGGGGATTGTAAAAGGATTCGTGAAGATGTATAGAAAGCAGTAGCCAACAAGGATCCAGTGTCCATTTGTCGTTGTATAAAGAGTGAGGATCAACCATCGATGTTGGGAATCAGGAACAACAACAATCTCGCTTGCTCCATCAATAAACCAATACCCTAGGGACTGTATGTTTTGAAAGAACTGGATTGAGTCAGGCGAAGTGAGAGTTGATCTACAACTCATAAAACTAACTCAGATCAACAAGAATATACTGAACTCCTTCTCTTGAGACTTGTAAGAACTAATCTGTATTCCAGAAGGCTTGAAATCCTTTTCAAAATGGAAAACACGATTCATGAAAACTATGCGGTTGATATTCGCATTTGGAGCAACCCATTTCCGCACCTTTCGAGTCAACTTCTTCTTATCTACAAATGATCAAAAAAATCAGTTGAAACCCTCTGCATCAGAATTACATGTCACGTAGACACACATCTGCAATTGAAAACTCTTAAAGAGGATACATCACAAGAGGAAGGGTTAAAATAAATGTCCACATGAGGATCCTCGATTCCAATAATCTTCTCATTCTCAAATACCTGATGAGTCATCCCTGGTTTGAACTCTGGACATAATTGAACCAAGCGCTTATTTCCATCCTCCGATTCAATAACTGTCACTAAAGTATCAGTTATCCAACAAAAAAGGAGACCTTGATGGAATACTACACATTCATTTGCATTCATCTCCATTGCATCTTTGGATTTCGTTATAGATGGAGTTTCAGCTATTTTTTCTGTTTCTATCTCTCAAAGTCCCAAACCACTCAAACCATCGATCTTTCGTTTCTTAACATCACCTTCAGACGCATGAGAATCAGTATTGCGATTCATCAATACTTCCTTCATTAACAAACAAATGATTGAATTTCATTGACTAACTGACGACTGACAACATCCCCTCGACTACCTAAGTTACGGTTACAAAGAGGACAGACATGATGAACACTAACGCGGAAAACAGCAATCCCAATTATTCCTGTCACAATAAAAAGTGTGACAAATCCGATAATTATAATAGGTTTCTCATCATGGAACTCATCAAGGAGATACAGGAAGACTAAGAGTAAAACAAATAGTAAAATCGATAATATGACTCTACAGTCTACCATCTCCACAGCTCCTACAATGCCTTACGACGGCCACGCAAATTAGAGATGACATTTCTCTGACAGGTCTGACAATAAATAGTCGTTGGACGATCTCGAAGAATAAGCTTAACGTCTTGATATGTTCCGCGTCGTGCCTTAGGTACAGTTTTTAAAGGAACAGTTCGAGGTATTGAAATAACATTCTTTTCAGGATCCGCTAAATCTGGGAAAACGGAAGAAGAATCAGAAACAGGTTTGCTCACAGAATGAAATGGGCCCGCTGGATAAACTGGAGACGGATTCATTGAAATGATTTAATACGATATCCGCCCCGCACGACCATCGAACACGACTTCCCAAAAACGATATATTTTCCATCTCATGGCACTCCATCATATCAGTTGCACACTTTTCATCTCATTTTGTCAAATACAGAAGTTACAGATTAAATGTCTTTTTGAACGGAACGGCCTTTATAATCAAAAAACCACTATACGGTTTCCCTCATTCACTCATCCAGTGTTTCTCTATTTCGTTCTAATGGACTCTCCAAAATCGGATCATTTCTTTCACCGAGGTAGGTATTGAGAGTGGGAAGATACTATTTACAGATGAATTGTCATCCGATAGTGATTGTATGTATCACTGTAGTTATCCTGGTTGTACGTACGAAACGAATCGCTCTGCGCATTTGAAACGTCATGAACGTATTCATACGAATGAAAGACCTTATAAGTGCCCTTTTTGTGATTATTGCGCTTCCCGATCTGATCACTTAAGACGACATTGCAAGGTTCATGGAAAGACTCTTGGCGCTTCTTCCCGTTTTAGTCGATCCATGAACAAGAATAGTCTCTTAGCGCGACCTGTGTCCGTAAGAAGGATTCTTCCAGGTCCAGTGTGTGTTTCATCCCAGTCTACACTAGATGAGGGGAGTATGTGATTTAATGTTGAAGTTAGTACTAGCTCTTATTCTTCTTCAGTTTATTCGAAAGTGCAACATGGATGTTATCAAAGCTTCTGTGTAGTGTACTTCTCTGCGCATCATTTGCCCTTTGAATTGTCCTGTCCATTCTAGCGCCAAAACTGTTTGTTTGGAATACAAATAAGAAGTATGCGCATTTGTTTGGGATACAAATAGGAAGAATACGGATTTGTTTGTTATAGCATTAGGCTCCGAATTGGCGCAAATTGCACAATTGGTTTTATGTCTATTCCTCTCTGGCTTTTACTCGAGTGGTTGCTATGTTGTTAATTGTCTTCTTTTTCATATTCAGTGTCCTTAAGTGAGTCAATTTGTCCAGATGGATATCTCAACATCACGTTTACACGAAAAACCAAAAGTCCCGCTGCAGGTGAGTTATTCCGACTAATTAATCCGGAAACAGAACAAATTGTCTATGAGTCTTGGAATCCTTCCAATGATACTCTTGAAACGCGTTCATCGTGTGTTCTAAAGACAGAAAATAACACGTATTACATTGAAATGGATTTTGTGAACAATCAAGATTGGAAACAAGGTAGCTGGTTAGAGATTTTGGGTATCTATGGTAATCGGGTATTCCGAGCAGGCTTTGAGGATAGAAGATATACAGTCTGTCTCTTTAACCCAATCAACAAGAATGATGAATGGTACCTCGCTTCCCAGTATTATGATGATTGGTACCTCATGACATCTGATGATTGGGAGAAAGTGTCGCATACCTCTACTTCGGGTTCCTTCTATCTCTCCTATTATCGCAGGTCGTTTATTAGTTTGAATCAGATAGCTGCTTATGAGGTTCAATTATATTACAGACATGGGATTGTTGTATATGTAGATGGTAGGGAAATTTATCGTGATAACATGGCTGCTGGGCCTGTATTGCCTACAGCTAGACCAATAAACGAATATGAGAGTTATTCCTATCGTGGTGTGATTCGTCCTGGGAATGAGGTTCCAGAGGGATCTCATGTGATAGCAGTTGAGGTTCATAGACTTCATCATGATCCAGTAGATTTTGATTGTTGGTTGGCTCTATATGGAAGCAGCTTTCCAAATGGTGAAGGATTAGTATATTCGGTTTCGGTAGAAGATGTGATGGGTGGAGGAGTCTCTGTCCCAGATCTTTTCGATGGATGCATGTTAACATCTTACATTATACATTCATTTAACCCTGGTTCTTCGGCATTTTTTTATACTATTCGCCCTGCCATGGTTAATATGTGGGTCTTCTTGAGAGTGAATATTAGCATGGCAGTAAGCGAGATGAAGTTCCAGAGATATGAACTGTATTCAGATGAATTGATGGAGTCAGATACTGTTTCTATCCCTAGCTCTGAACAAATTTCATTCCTCACTACTGATTTAAATGCCTTTACGTATTCTGATCGATATGCTGTATACCCCATGAAAGTTACTAATATTCCTTTCGAATTTAGCGACCTCTTGCCTTATGTTAGTAATTTGTATTCCGTTCCCTTCATTCTGCCTCTTAAGTATCTTCCTTTTTATGAATTGACAGTAAATGAGTCTGTTTCTATCACTCCTGCTGAATGGAGGGATAAGACGTGTGCTTGTGTTCCTGATCTCCCAGAAGGACTGAAATTGGATTATTGTGCTATTCGAGGCATTCCGACTATCCTTCAGTCAAATATTACTTATCACATCTATGCTTATGATAAGTTTGGAACGAAGCGTTACACTATCATTCTTTCAGTGATTGAAAAGGAGTTAGAAGAAGTGAAAGAGACTACATGGTGGCCTATTCTTATAATCATAATGATTGTGATTATATTACTTGTAGGACTCGGATTCTTCTTTTATTTCCATACACGTGAGAAAATCATTCTTCCTATTGTTCATCTGGATTCTTCTCCTGTAAATCCTGTCTCTGGAAAATCACCATCTATTCCCTTCCAGGAGGGGTCTTTGTCTCCCAAACAAACGGATTTAGTAGAAACTTCCCTGTCATCTCAACCAACAGTAGTCAATGTTATTCCAAAGTCATCTCAACCAACAGTAATCAGTGTTATTCCAAAGTCATCTTCTGTCGAACTTCAACCAGTAGGCCATCCTCTAATAGTACCAGCTATATCTCAGCCTCTTCAACAGAATGCGGTGGTTGTTTCTTCTTCTCCTGCTAAACAGCAGTCTCCTATTGTTACTCACCAGCCCCCTCAAGTGATTCAACAACTCTCTCCTATCTTAGGTACTGAAATGGCATGTACTATCAACACACATCCTCAGCAAAGTTATCACTAGTTTTAGTATAATAGAATCTATAAGTTTTTGCTGTTTGTTAGAATCTCTTCATCAGTGGAAGTTACAACCGCTTTGACCCAAAGACCAAAAATATGTTTTCGGAATTCCATAATCCATAGTTATCCTCAATTCCAAAAATCAATAC
>JANPWN010000553.1:0-11415 GCA_027406425.1 Blastocystis sp. subtype 8
CTGCTTTCTTTGCAACTGAAGTCAGTCTCTGCATATTGTCCCTTGTTGAGGAGAACTGCAATTAAAACAGAATGACAGGAATAAAAGCTATTTTTACCATATTACGAGAAAAGCTTCAGATTTCTGCCAATCATTTAAATTCGACTTGTTTTCCGTCATGAATCGGATTTGTATTGTCAGTGGCTGCAGTAGAGGAATTGGTAGATGTATAGCTAAGAAGCTGGCAGTACAAGGATATTCGTTAGGATTGGTCTCACGGGATGAAAATGCAATGATATCACTTAAAACAGAATTAGACACATGCAAAATTTCTCCTTCCCAACAGTTTGTTGTTTCTCCCTGCGATGTCCGTAATGAGAACGAAATCCGGTAAGAAAGAGTTATAAAGGTGAATTACAGACGGTGTATTTCTCATATTACCGATGAAATTGGCTATCCGACTAATTTGGTTAATGTTGCCGGTACTCATTAACGGATTTGATGATCAGTAGGTATTAATAAGGATGGCCTCTTCATGAAATACAGAATAGATGATATTCAGTCTCTTATTCAAACTAATCTAGTGGGAACAATGCTCATGACACAATCTATTCTTCAATATATGATGAAATCCAAATGTGGAAGTATTGTCAATATTGGTAGTGTTGTTGGTACTGGTGGAAGAGCCGGTCAGAGTGTTTATGCAGCTACAAAGTCTGCACTTATTGGTTATTCACGTAGTTTGGCAAAAGAGATGGGACGATACAATGTGCGTGTCAATGTCGTAGCGCCGGGGTTTATTCAAACCGAAATGACTAAGTCCATTAAGGATATGGATGTTCTTTTGAATCAAATTGCTCTACATCGAATAGGAACAGTTGATGATGTAGCCAACACAGTCTCTTTTCTACTCTCTGATGCAGCTGCATATATTAGTGGAACAGTCCTTCATGTTGACGGAGGCATGGAGATCTAGTGTGTTTCATTCAAACAGAAATCACACTATAATACACTAAATTCGTTCATTAATTGCATCTTGGAACATATCAATCATACGATCAACACAATAATCGAAATCGTACACTTTGCTAGATTCAACATACTTCTGACTCAAAGCCCTCTTTTCTTCTGGATGTTCATACCAATAATCAATTCGATCGGCCAGATCCTGAACATTTCCGTGTTTGAAGAGACTCTTTTCATCCAGTGCGAACTGTTTGGTAGCAGACATGGAACTGTTGGAAATTACGGGTACAAGACCACAAGAAAACGCTTCCATACATGAAATTGCTTCACTCTCCACATCAGCAGCATGAACATACAGATCGCACATGTTATACAAATTAACGAGATCACTCTGGGAATAGAATCCAAAGATCACTGGATTGGGAAGGTTTTGAGCAAGTTTACGATACTTCTCCTCCTTTGGTCCATGACCAGCTAAAATCAACTGAATAGAATCTGCATGCTTACTCAACATGCAAGCCTTAATAAGCACGTCTTGACGCTTTTCTTTTGATAAACGACCAACCATCAAAATGCAGAACTTCCCTTTCAATGATGGAACTTTGGGAACATCTATGGGCTTGAATGCAGAGCAGATTCCATTGGAAATCACATACTTCTTCGCCATGTAGTGATGCTTCTCAATCTCATCAGCCATGAACTGACTTGGACAGTGAATTCGATCAAAGTGTTTATAGTAGTACATACGAATCCAGTCATAAATCCAACCAGACAGAAAAGTACATCGACTCATACCTGCGTTATACGTTACATGCTGTGCCTGGACATGCATAGCTGTAGTGCATGGGATACCATGCTTTTTAGCTAACTGCATAACCCTCTTTTCAAGTGGGAAAGGCATATAGCAGTGAACAATATCAGCTCCATTGAGTGCACGCTCAATCACAGAATCGTCTGCTTTACCAAACACCATCCCATTCCATGATGCTACTGTAGGAACCAAGCCGTGCTCAATCTTTGGAACGATGTATTTGTTAGGTCCTTCCGTTCCGGTACAGATAATACGTACTTCATGACCTCTTGCTTGTAATGCGTCGACAAGTCGACGTGCTGAAACTGTGGTACCATTGTTTGTGGAGTTATAGAGGTCAGTAACTATTACAACAATCATTCTCAACTATTTATGATAAGACCGTCTCCCTTTTCATTCTTGCAAAGAATGATTGGAGAACAAAAATTTGATTGCCAGTCATTTTTCATTCCGTACTTCTTTTGTCCACTTGATTCCTTGGAATACAGTTTTACCGACTCTAATTCATCGTGTTGCACCTTTCGCCGACAAAAGCGAAGAATGTACGTGATTGTGACATTTAAGTGTTTTTATGATTGTGGATTAATGACTGATTGTTACAGATTCTCTGTAAGAGAGATTCCTTCATAGAAAGGGGGATTTCGTTCACTAAGTCCTATAATCATTTCTCTACGGTTTCTAGTACTACAACAAATGGTCATTCGATCCGAGACACATCCACGCTTAATCCTTCATCAATTTCGATGTTTGTTTATCTTCGTTCTGGACTACTTCTTGTCATTCACTCTTCACTTCTCTTTCATTTGAATCTTCAATTCCAATAGGTAGCAAACACTAATAAAATAGTCCTTTTTTCTGGCGCTGACGCAGGGTGAACCCCACACATATATATTATATTCTTAAGGTGTTTCCAGTCTTTACTACTGCATAGTGTTTGATTGGAACAATAAAGAACGAAATTGAAGAATTCTCACATCTCGATGTCTTTCACAAACGTTAGTAATCCTCCTGTTTATGTGAAAGATGTGCCAACTACTTACAATGCCTATCTTATATCGGGCTATCATCTTACCAACCAACAGTCATTCCCATCTCGTGCTGTAAATGTGAGCATTATTACCTCTTCTTATAATGTAGATGAATGGAGCGGAGAGTCTACTTCCGCCCCATAGTTCCATTCAAGTTTTACAGTCCAGTGATAGTAGACACACAGAGACGGAAAAGGAATCAATGAATGGAGTACGTAGTCCTCATCTTGTTCAAGGTGTTCACCAACTCCATTTCACACCTCCCCCTTCCTATATTGTTGGTAAGGGTGTCTTTAGTCCTTTAAAGTTAAGATGGATACGCAGAGCATAGTCCATCAAGTCGACTTACCTTGAAACGAGCACATTCATTTTCGCAGTCACCACAATCTAAGGAGATGAAATATTCACATCCTTCGTCTATCGAAGAGTTAGTAACCCAGCAACTTCAAAGGAATGAAATGGATGGAATCAATCAAAAACGATTCACAGCAACTCCGTCAATTCCAAAAAGCGTTCGAATAGTAAATATGAACTCATCGTTAGTATGCAAGTAGAATCGCGATGACAAACGCAGCATGGACTCCTGAGGATGTCAGCATGCTTCTCTTCGCAATGTATCGGGTTCTCTTCCAGTCTCGGCCTGATGCACCAAATGAAATGATGATTCAGATTCCTGTAACCTGTTTGATTCTTCTTCCTATTATTGTGGCACATTTTGTACGGACGTAATTCGCATTTTATGTAGATCCCTCTTCAACTCCAGGATGGGAGTGCAGTAAAGGCTGCAATGCACCAATTAGCATATTACACACAACAGGCTCATCAGCCAACACTTATTCATCCCGAGACTGTCTCCTTGAGTTATAATTGATACCTTTGATTACGCCTAGTGAGACGCAAAAGTGCTGAGGATGGCTCTCTGAATCGTCAGATCCTCATCTTTACGATCATCAAGGAATTAGACACTGATGATGTGTGTAAACAGTTCTATCTGAAGTCATATCTGCGCTGTTTCTATTTTGCAGTTCCTTCGATCCGAAACGATTTCATTCACGCTTTCACACTATTCTTTGCTGAACAAGTAGAATCGTCTCTGATATTTGAACAGAACTGTAATGTTGGAGAACTTTCCCAGCTTGTAATAAATACTCGAAATATGCAGCAACACGATGTGAATTCTGATACTCGAAGTGATACAGGCGTCTTTTCGTATCATAAACAACTGGATTTCTTATTGGATTTTTGTGCAAGGTTTTTCATTCGACCTTTTCCAACAAAACTCCTAAATGCTATTTTAAATCTGTTTCGTACTTCTATTATTCTTGTAGTGTGTAGAATGAACTGATGATGTTCTAGTCGTCTTTTAGCGTAGTTTCTAAGTGCCTTTACAATGTAATTCTTACACAACCAGAATTGGCTGATGTGGCCGCCAAATTCTTTGTAAAGGCATGGCCTTGGAAGGATTCTTCACGTGAGGTTCTCTTTCTCCGACAGGTAGAATGCACCTTGTTCATCATTCCTGCGGACTGTCAGCGTTCTTTTTTTTCCAAATTATTCCCAAACACTAAAGCTGCGTTGACTTCTCCAAATCGCTTTGTATCCCTTCAATCTCTTCAAATGCTCATCCGAATCATTCAAAATAGTATGAGTATTCTCAGTTCCAAAGTTTGGTTGATTTTGTGTGGTTGATTGTTAAGATGGTTCAAGGGATATCAGAAGCGTTAACTGATCTGCAAAATCATTGGTGTGATAGCATTCGTCAATATGGTAACATATGCTTGCGGAACTTGTTGCTGAAAGCAGAACTGAGAGATTCTTCTTCATCAGATGAATTCCGAGGCCGATCAGAAGCATTTACTTCGTAGCTACTTGTGTAGTTTCATTACACTGTTATTTAACAAACACGAAATTGAGGTGCAGGGGTTGTTGCTGCTGTTTGTGGATATCCATAATACTGATAGTACTGGTAATAGTATTGGGCGTATTCAGGACTATTGGGATCTGTGGGCATTGGGGGCATCGCGGGCATTGCGGGCATTGCGGGCACTGTTCCTGGAACAGTTCCAGGAATTGCAGGATACGAAGCAAATTGCGACTGTGTGGATTGAACAGGTTGGGAAGGAGGAATCGACTGAGCAGGAACAGCAGATGCACTAGGAGCTGTTCTCTTCTGTGATGCTCGCTCTTCCTGTTGGGCAGCCTGTTCAGCACGAGCTGCTAACTTCCATACTGAGTAGTCTGCCTTCAGTCGTAGCAGGTCCTGGACATCAGTACAAATGGTTGATGAATAGTGCAGATACAGCTCATACAGACTCACTTTATCCTTATGATTCAATGATGAAGCCAAGCAATCATTCAATAGGATTAGCAATGTTTCTGCTGGCTTCTCAGACACCGAATACTCAAAATTCAAATAGAATTTCCAGAAGACAAGTGATTCTGCACAACGTACCTTGTTATCTCCAAAGACGCTGCGTGCACGAGAGATATCCTTACGAACCTTCCAATAATAATTCGCCACATACACAGCGATGAATGCATTGGCTTCATGACCATAATCTAAACATCACTCTCTTCTTCCTGACTCACCCTCTGTAGCCAGACGCTCCATCAACTCCTCAGCTCCTTCTCGATCATTATGACGCAACTGTAGCTCCACATAGAAGATAGAAGCTTCGAGAAGTTGTGGACATGTAGTCTCCAGAATCGAATCCAAGTACTTGCGTGTTTCGTCAATTCGATCGACCTCTTCCAACAATTGGGCCTTCAAGAGCAGCATCGAAACACTCTTCGGGAGATAAGTCTGAAGACATCGATCCACAATCTGCATTGTATCCTCATTCCCTCGTGCCAAATGCTAGATATCATCATAATTACGATCTCTCACAGCCCACTCCACATATCGCATCCAGAACTCCTCATATAATGCACAAGGAATCAGACAGCGCTCAAATAATACCGTGATACTGTTCTACGAGTTACTTTTCAATTGCACCATTACCACATTGCCATGGATCAATTCATAATCCAGATAATTCCTCCAATTTGTTAAGTCATTCTGACCCAGAGGTTTCACATGGAAATACAATCGCTTGAAACGCTTCTCGTAACCTTCACGTTTCTTCACATCCTTCAGTGTGGCCTACAGGTTACAGAAAATACAAGGAAATACTTCAAAGGTGGCCTTACGGAGATCAATCAACATCTGTTTTAATATCAGAACCTTATCTTCATCACTCTCTATAGATTATAGTGCTATTCTAATTGAACTCAATTTGTTAGACTCATCTTCTTCATAGGCACTCTCCAAAGCATCCAATTCCTCCTTCGTCGCTAATACCTGTACAGTCTCTTGAGAAGCAAAAGCCATAAATGGATCCCAGTAACTCTGAATGTCTTTGAAGGGAGTCGAGAGAATCTGACTGTATAGGGCAGCGACTGTCTCTGGAGTATTCTATGAATGGAAGTGAATTTTAAATAATACACATGACGTTTCAAACATAACATAGTTGTCCCAAAGCTTTCCACTCTTGGGATCTGTTCCCACAAGGGACACAGCCCTCTTGAAATATCTAGGGATTACTTTGCGTCTATAAGATCGAACTCTCTTGCCTCAGATGTCAGATAAACCGAAGCAAAAGTCATAAAGTAAATCCACATATCCTATTCTCAACACTCTATGAAAATGTGTACAACACAATATGGGGCTGCCTCAACACCACGAAGCCAAATGCTTTTCACACGCTGAACTGTGGTAGGGTCTTGCAAGCTTCCTCTCTTAATTTCACTATCGCAGTACTAGAAAATGAATATCAGAGAAGCAGAATATACCTTCTTCCAATATCCGTAACACAAAGGGAAACGAGTCAAGAACGTGTCGTAGTATTTGCGAACAGTATCAATATCCTAACAATAATACTTCTCCTCGTAAACGCACTTGATCATCTAACTTGCCAAGTAAGTCACTCCATGAGCTGAAATCATCGGGATTCTTTTCAACTGTCTTTTTCAAAGTTTCAAACTCATTAGGACCTTCAAGAGAAGCAAGAAGAGCAGTATCAATTGGCATTTGTTTGTCTAGACGACATTAGACTTCTGCTCAACTAGAACACATACGACCTACTTGAAGCCTATACAAAGCTTTTAGAAATGAAAAGGAATTGAAATGCATTTAATCTATGAGTTGGTGTGCTACGACACTCCCTCTTTAGTCATTATCTCCCCGAAGAATGCCTCACTACAAAGCTGAGGACGGTGATTTTGATGCCATGGATGTGATCGTCTTGAATTGAATATCAAATGATTCATTAGGATGCCAGTCTTGATGATGACATTGACATGGATATGGCAGATGAATACGATATCGGTACGTTTTTCAACGGATGATTTAGAATAGATGGAGGATCAGGTGTGATTGATTTTAGCATGTTGCGACTCAAAGAGAATCACGAGGCAAAGCCACTGTGGGTATGTCCCAATTTTCGAATCTTTTTAGATGTTTCGTCCAGACTCTATGAGAAAGTACCCATACATATATTTCATTAGGACTAGGCAACTGACTTTCTAACAGCAATTGCAGAGCCACTCTCTCGACCTCAATTTATTCACGAATACCGAATCACTGACTCTTCTTTGTATGGAGCCGTATCTGTTGGGTTGGAAACCGATTTAATTATCAATCGGTTAGAACAGATGTCCAAGGTTGAGCTGACAGCGGAAATGATCGACCACATCAAACGGAAAACGGCCACCTACGGTAAAGCCAAGCTGGTTCTTCGCAACGGAAAATATAGAATATCCTTTTTCATGTGAATCAAGTGTCTTAACGATCAAGTCGAAGCAAATAATATATCGATTCGCCAGAAACTCTTACAAATCAAGGATGTTGATGATTGTCGACTCTCAGATGATGTAAGTGGAAATGAAATAAATGAAGTATAGGAATGGGATGAGGAGGTGGCCCAGGAAGAACGATACGTAGAACGAGAAGATAATCTGGATGTCCTTGTTGGAGCCATGTTCTAGATTCATGTATAGAGATTAGATCCCGAGTTGATGGACGGAGACGATGAACCTGTTGAAGAAGATGTTGAGCTCGAGAAAACAAAAATGATTGTATCCTTCCCGATTCGAGACGGAATGGCGACTCGAGTAAAGGAAGTATCCAAAATGCACAATTTCCCCATGATGGAAGAATATGACTTCCACCATGATCCTCGAAATCGTAGTTTCCGCATTCATCTTGCTCCTTCTACTCATTTGCGTCCCTATCAAGAACGATGCTTAAATAAGATGTTTGGAAATAGTCGAGCACGATCTGGACTAATTGTTTTACCTTGTGGAGCTGTAGAAGTGTGATCATGAATTCATGTGTAGGGAAAGACACTAGTCGGAATTACTGCTGCCACAACCATGAAGAAAAGTTGTATTGTTGTCTGTAATAGCAATTTATCTGCATTACAGTGGCGCGATTCATTCTTATCATTCTGTGATGTTGCTGAAGGTCGTGTCAAATTAATGGTAAAAGACAAATTAGAGCCGATTTCTGGACCTTGTATTCTCATCACTACTTACTATCAACTTTTCCGTGGGAAGAAGATCCGTCAAGAACGTGAGGCATTATTGAATGAGATAGAGCGTCGCGAGTGGGGTCTGCTTATTCTTGATGAAGTCCATGTATGTCCTGCAGCGAGTTTCCAGAAGGTTGTATCTACTGTTAAGGCACACTGTAAATTAGGTTTGACTGCCACTCTGGTGAGAGAGGATGACAAAATTAAGGATTTGGACTTCCTTATTGGTCCTAAGTTATATGAAGCGAATTGGATGGATTTGACAAATGTAGAGCTTTGTTGGTGATGTCAGAAATAGAAAGGATATTTGTCACCTGTAAAGTGTCTTGAAGTATGGTGTGATATGCACCCTCTATTCTATGAGGCATATTTACGACAAACAGATTATGGAAAAAAGAAACTACTTGGGGTTTTGAATCCGGAGAAACTACGAGCTCTGGCATTTCTTCTCGATCTGCATGAAAAGCGAGGGTTAACCAAATGGAACTGATTAATGCATAGTGATAAAATCTTGGTGTTCTGTGACAGTATCTATCCCTTACGAGTCTTTGCTGATCTGTTCGGTTATCCTGTCTTAACTGGAAGCACGAGTGATTCAAAGCGAAAGCGTGATTTGAGTGATTTCAGACAGCGAAGTGACCGTAATGTAGTCTTTTTGAGTAAGATTGGTGATACCTCTATCGATCTTCCTGAAGCAACCGTTTTGATCCAAGTGGAAGGACAAGAAGGATCACGTCGACAGGAGGCACAAAGACTTGGACGAATTTTACGTCCTAAAATTGGAATGGGCGCCGATGCTCAAGCCTTCTTCTATACATTAGTAAGCCGAGACACTAAAGTGAAGAATAAGTGGATGAGTGATTGATTAGGAAGTGGGAAATGCATTGAATCGTCAACGTTACTTGATGGCTCAGGGATATACCTACAAAGTCCTTGTGAATATCACAAGAGGCATTGATAAGAGTGTTGTGGAATCTGCGAAAGGAATGAAGGTGCTGATGGACGAAAGACAGATCCAGACCATGTTACAGAAAGTGGGAATTGGGAATGGAGATGATGAGTAGGCATTAGAAGTGAATTCGAAGTATTTGGATGAGAAGGAAAGGAAGAATTTAAAGAATGATGTGGATCGAGGCTTGGAGCATACTCCTCTGAGTCGACAGAAGAAGAAAGGAAAAATGCTTCGTAAAACACAACAAGCTGTAGATGTGAATGAGAGCTATAATGAATAGGCCATTTATTCGGGAAGTGAGATGATGAAGTACACAGAGAAACGAGTAAAAACATTATTTGTTTATTATAAAACACCTCTTATGGACATGGATTACAAGGACTTCCTTGCCATTTCAAGGGCTCCTTCCAGTGTCTTGTTCACACCCATAAACCCATTTATGTGGACAAATACACACCCATCAATCCCACAACTATGACACAATTCTTCATCACGTAAACCTAGTGAATTTGGAAGTAACTGCTGACGCAACGCAAAGGACTCTACATTCACATTAACAGCCTTCACGCGCCAGCCATTATCGCTACCCTGGAACACTACAAACTTGAAATATCCTTCCATTCCACGTTCCTTTTCCAACTCAAACACATACTCTAAATAAGGACAATAGCTTTCCAACACCAGAATGGGTTCTGTTGCTGCATTTACAGCCTATTTGTCATACTACACTTGATTCTTCACGTGTTCAACAATTTGACGTGCAGGAAGCAAGACCTCTACTTGTTCATGCAAGTGAAAAGCCAGTTCTTCCATCATGATCCCCATTGCCAAACGGAAACATTCAATCTCTTTTTCTGTCGTATATTCTTCATTCCAAGCAGGATGAAGGCGAGAGATACGACGAGAAACAGTAGTGGTAACCTTGTAGTTTTTTTCTCCTGTAGCGGGATCAACTCCATTGTCCACTCCATCAATTTCCTCAATGAAGCCGTCATACATCTTTTCTTGGAGTCTAGCTAATGTAGTATCATCAGTAATTTGGGGGTAAAAATGCTGAATGACTTGCTTTCCAAAATGTTTCCATCTATATCAAATTACTCTTCTATTCATACACTAATCCTGCAGAACTCATTTTTGTCTTATGCTGATCATCGAATGTTACATAAAAGCCTTTCTGATGGTGATCAAAACGTTTTCTATGTCTTATACTTCCAATTCTCCATACTTCGTTTCATCATACTCACCGCCTACATCAACAACGATATCACATTGGTTTAGAATATCTTGGTTACGTGTTCTCACAATGACTACTTTCAAACATACAATCAATCTAAGTACCATGGTTTCGATACTCAGGTAGTAATCTGAGCATTGGAACAGATAGAGTCTCATCAGAATGAAAAGTACCATTATGCGTTCCGATGGCCTTTTTCCCTTCTGGAATCATATCTACATATACCTCTCCATCAAAACCGTGATTCATGGCATCACTAACATAGGAAGGGTATAGATCTACTCTTAGAACAAGTCTTCATATATTACCACAAACAGTAAGGGGTTTTTGTTGCATTAGGAACTAATAATGTTCTCCATTTTCAGGGATACTTCCACGTTTCCCTATTCCATGACATCGGTTCGGTTTTCGATTTTGCGATCACTGAAAAATCGAAAAATCGAAAAGTGTGAAAGAACGATAGATCATGAGAGGAGAAGAATCAGCTGATAATATCTTTAAGCCAACTATGTCCTCTATTAATTATATTGAGGTTTACTTGGCATCGATCTATTTTAGTGATAATGCAGAGTTGAAAAACACTTTGTTGAATAGATATGCGAGAAATCTACTTATTCATCCTTGGACTTTGGATGAAGAAGCCTTTAGAGAGCGATTCGGACAGCCTGAAGACTCTAAGATGCGATATTTGTTTGACTATACTCTTTAACAAAGGCAAAGTTTGCGGTGAACTTAGAAATGTGAACCAAAGAAGTTCCGAAAACATGTTATTAGTTGTTCTAGAACACGTGGCAATGCCCTTCAAAAGGTTGCCTTGTCGATATTCTTTGATTAATAGGTCCTTGAAGAGTACAACAATTTGATCATTGCTAAGG
>JANPWN010000555.1:0-26764 GCA_027406425.1 Blastocystis sp. subtype 8
AGAGTACGCTATGTCGAGGGAGAAGTGATTGAAGAAAGTGAAACGATCGTTTAATGTGGTTTACTGAACATTTATTTGTTATTATTACTTTAGAAATCAGTTGCAGTGAATTAGAAGCAGGTAGAATTAGGGCTTAAGGAAAAAAGAGGAATCCGAGATTCAAAACGAATCAACCAATCGAATTCGAATAGAACTAAGGTTCAAAAACCGTTTCATTCTTCGACAATTTTGGTACCAAATTGGGTGTTGCTGTCATTTCTTCTTATATTTCTGTACAGAGAAGCTTTTTTGGAGTGTCACTGGTGGAAAATATGAGTGAAAATACAACACAAGAGTCTGTTTCCGTCGAAATGGTAGAAGTAGGTCAAGTCACCTCCAAGCAAGGTGAGCAGTCCCTTCCGTACAAGAAGGGTGATATGTAGGTGATGGAAAGGCTCTTTTATGCGTAGCCGGTATGATCCTCAAGCAAGGGCTCGAGCTGCCAATATGACTAGCTATGTTGCCATGGTATTCAACATTCTACTTGCTGTTGGAAAGGTATGGCATGTAGAGATTGTGTAATGATTTAGTATATTGCTGGTTACTTCGGTAATTCCTCATCCCTGATAGCAGGTAATCGGTTTTAGGTAACTGTAATCACTAGATGCCTATCATTCTGCAAGTGATCTATTATCCGATATTATTTGTGTCATTGTGAACTGTATTGCCCAGAGGCCAGCTGATTCCGATCATCCCTACGGTCATGGTCGTGTAGAGATCATCGGTTCTGTTGGGGTTTCTCTAATGTTAATTGCCGCTGGAGGCATGGTATGTGTTGAAAGTATCGATAAAATGAGGCATCCAGAAGATAAGCCTCTGGAGTGGTACACAACTATTGCTGCTCTTATTTCCATTATCGTTAAGGAGGCACTATACTGGTATGCCTATCTTGTGGGGAAGAAGATTGATTCCAGTGTTGTTATTGCAAATGCTTGGCATCATCGAACAGATGCAATCTCTTCAGTTGTCGCATTTATTGGAACCGGAATTACACTTTTATGGGGTTGGCCATATGCAGATCCAATTGCAGGATTGCTGGTTGCTTTAATGATTTTCTATATTGGTCTGCAGATTCTGTATGAATCTGTTTGCTCCCTTGTCGATCGAATTCCAACTGAAGTGATTGATAAGCTGAATTCCACCTTGGCTACGATCCCTGGTGTGGAAGGCTATTCAGATGTGCGTGCACGTGAAATGGGAGCATTTATTGTGGTAGATTTAAAGTTATATGTGCATCCAGGAACACATGTTGAAGATGCAGAGGAGATTCAAAACACAGTTGAGCGAATCATTAAGGAAGAAGTAAAGAATGTGTCTGAGGTAATGGTTCGGATAACAAGTATCCAGGATGACAAGAATACAAACTCAGTTAATAATATTACAACACTGATCCGCAAGGCAGTAATGGCAGTTCCTGATGTTAAGGAAATCACTCAGATTCGGGTATTCGGACCAGGTAGAAGTTGAAGGATGAAGTAATGAGTAGAACCTTATTCAGTTGATTTACATATCATTTGTAACGATTTTAGCACATTTTGTGAGGTAAGACATGGATACGAAAACTGATCGGTAGCAACATCAGGCCTTGCATGCTGTAAAGAAGGCCATTAACTCTGTAGGAAGCATGAAAGCCGTTCATGTGGGACTAGAATGTGACGACGATCATGAAGTTATCTGTGATGGAGAACAACCCTGTGTAGTTGTTGAACATGAACCTGAATATGGTCATGAACATTAATTCTGAATATTGAATGTTTGTTCTGTGGAAACCGAATTGTGTTCCATTTGAGTGGAAGCTTCATTTCACTAATAACCACAACTGGTATGACAAAACCTTTAGCTGTACTGCTTATGGTCCATTCGCTCATCTGTAGACTGCTGCAAACTTGGTGAAGGTTTGCCTAGGAATTAGCATTCTTGCAATTCCCAACGTTACTTTTAATGTAGTGTATATTTCCATGATCTGAGAAACAGGGAGGATATGTTCCGATGGCTGTTCTGACACTCATCATTTCGATTTGGAATGCATTTGCAACTCAACGTGTAGTAGATGTAATTCCTTATCTAACAAAACCTGTCACTGAAAAGGATGATCCTTTAATGTTTATGATGGAGGAAGTAGGAATACAGAGGGTAGTCTGAATTTCTAGGCCTTAGGAATTACTGGAGTTGTTATTCTTGACTTCTGTTATTTGGTCACTCTAGTTGGAGGTGGTTTAGTAGCTTATGAAGTAAGTTATTGATTAGTGTTATAAAGGCGTAGATTGTGTTTAATACTCTTTTATCAGGTCTTCCATGGCAGGAATGGGGATTTGCCTTGGGTTCAAGCAAGTTATTCTGGGGAATTGTTTATTTCGTGATTGTAACTCCTCTTTCTCTGCTTCGTGATCTTTCGTATATATCGTTTTAAGTTCATAATTCTAGTTCCATGTCCTTTATGTCCATTGGCGGTCTCATCGCCCTTCTTTCGTCTATCATTCTTTATGTCATTTTTGGAGGATTGCATTACAAACTTCATTTCGAGACTTCTTTCCTTTGGCCAAGGAGCATTAAGGATTTCGCCCAGATGTTCGGTGTTTGTTGTCTTTGTTTTGCAGTTCCATTCTACGGAACTTCATCTCAACGTTCAATGGATGACAAGGAAAAATTCCCAGGAGTTCTGTACGGTTCACTTCTCTTTAGCGGCTTCTTTTATATTATTGTTGGTATCGGCTGTTCGCTTCTGTATAATCAACGCAAGAATGGAGAAAATGATTAATGAGTAGAAGGAATTGCTGATATATTCATCGATAATATTCCTCATTCCTCTCCTTTTTATATAGTTGCTGCTTGTCTTCTAGCTCTCAACTCTATCTTCTCTTATCCCATCATTGCTTATCCTCCTGTGTTGTGTATTGAGAATTTATTCCATGATGGTATTTTGTGTAGTTTCTGTGTGATGAGTAGAAACGAATGAAGATAAGGTATTTGTCAAGTCTTGGAAGAAGTGGATTGTGAGGATTTCTGTTTTGTTGTTTGTTGTGGTCGTTGGAACATTCTTCCCTCGGTTTAAGGACATTATCTCGTTTGATATCCTTGATTATTTGTGATGAGTTGGTTCATTAACATTACTGGGTAGTTTTGCTGTGACATTTGGTTGTTTTGCCCTCCCTTCATTCTTACATTGGAAGCTAATACCAGGTCTGTCTACAGCTCAGAAGGTCCTTGATTGGACTCTTGTTACTATTGGCCTTATTCTTATGGTTGTGACCACTGCTCTTAGTTTCATTCATTTCTAAGTTATTTTGTTAATTACAAACATAAGAATATACTTCGATAATAGGATGACGGGATGAAAGAAGCTGCAAACAAGCATTCGCATGTCCCCTCACAATATCATCATTATCATTTGTAGCGTGACGCAGAATCTGATAAATGGAATCAACTTGGTCCTCTAGAATGTCATCCATGGCCTCGTCAGCCCCCTGTAGAATAGAATATAACAAATAAACTGCAGCACGTCGAATCAACACAGCATTCCCCTTCGTTTCGAAATACAACGCTCCTCTACAATGAGTGAGTAGTTCAGGAATATAAGGTCCCATTGAATACTTGATTTGACTAACAATTTCTGAAATCGAAGAATAACAAGTGGCACGTAATGTTTGAATTGCCAACACCTCGTCTTTAGCAGTTATCACATTCTCTTCTTTCTTCTCCACAGCTTTCCATGTCAGTTGACTGGATGGAGCCATGTATCCCAAGAAAGCCTTCATTAACATTGGTGCATATTTTACACTCGCTCGACCCAAATAATGAACAGTACACACAATGGCTTCACTAATCTTTAATCGGAGATCCAGAGGAGCCAATGGGTTTGAGAAGATTTCCAGTAATAGAGGAAGAATTTCATTTCCACAGCGCGAAGCCACCACTGTTATGCCACTGACAGCAGCTAAATACACGTAAGGATCTTTATCATTCAATCCAGTCTTCAAAAAAGCGACAACTTCTGGAATAGTAGTTTTCAATATATCTTCATTACAATATCGAATCACATGTTCTAATCGAGAGAGTGCATAGGATCTTATAGGTTCCAATGGATTCCTTAATTCCCGTGTAAGTGTTCGTAGGAGTCGAGTCACATCTTCCGATTTCCACTCTTGCTCTGGTTCTGTTTCCGTTTCTGCCTCCGTGTCTGCTAAATCTGCTTCCAAACGTCGCGCGAATTCTTCTGCTGTATTTCTCACACTCTGACTGAGTGAATAGAGATTATTCCTTCCTTCAGTTAACTCCATAAGCTTCACTGAATCCTTCTGAAGAAGAATCAATTCATTCAACAGACTTCTTTTGTACATTCTTTCATCATCCTTTTCGATTTGCCGGGCAGTGCGATGCTTCCGAGGTTGTGAATCTTGGATTTCAACTACTTTAGGGACAGCGATATGATCTGTCGCAAAAGCAGCTTGAAGGAGACCTATTGATGATCGTAAATACTATTCCATACTCTGACAAAAAGTTAGCATCTCTAACATACTCTCAACAGAGAACGAAGTGACTGAATCTAATTGAAACTGAGAAATTTCAGCTACAAAAACATGTCGAATGATCTGTAGTCCTCTTAACATGTTATCTCCAAAGAGATCTGTGTCAGTAGAAGCGATGATAAGAAGTAACACTATAACAACCCGAGTTTTGGATTGTTCCGTCACAGTAATACCTGTATTCGTCCGAAATTGAAAGAAATACTATTCATCACAGCATTGTAAAGAAGTTACATCGAGAAGTTCAACGAAAAAATCACTTAGCCAGCGTTTCTCTCCATTAATTATCCAGAGACTCACAATCGCTTCTGCTTCACGCTCCCAGGTCTCCCGACGAGACAGAAAAAGAGTCCATTCAGCATCCTCCTCTGATTCCACTGCTTTTATAATAATGGATCCTTCCTCATTCAGAGCAAATCGAAGCGGAAGTGACTCCAATCCTTCTCCTTGAGCAATATGAAGAAATGAATTAACAGCTAACGAGGAAGAACGAATAAACAGCTTTATAATCTTATTAAGAGACTGAGATAAAGTGTGTTTCACCGAATTAGCAAACACATACAAATGGAAGAGAACAGGGGTAAATACACTTAATGAATTGATGATAGAAAGGAGTGTTGTTGAAGATTGGAGGATTCTAGTGAGACTCCGAACAGCTTCTTCTACTGATCCATGGTTATTTGCTTTAAAGGAGATATTACAATAGAATGGTTGACTAACAAGTTGCAACAAAGGGCCAAATAACCATGTAAAGATGTACTGATACACAACAATCGGTTCCTTTCGCAATAGGATATCGATTACATGAATGCAGGTAGTTACGACAAATTGATTGGAAGCTGGATTTTCAATCAGGTCACAGATCTGAAAACTGATATTCATCATATAAGCATCGCGATCGAAACCTGGGGGACAACTTGCTATACCCCGTGCTACTTTTGTGATTGCCTATGTCATTATATACTTCAAATATTCTCAACAATAATATCACCTCCATCTACATACGACAGTAAGGTTGTGATAACTCCTCGTACTCCTCCTTTCATCATCGTAATTCGACCCATAAGACTGTTTAATCCGCGATTTAACAGCAAATCCGTATTTTTAATCTAAAAATGAGAAATATAGCAATATTAAACATCTTTCTGCGCAGATAGAACAGATGTAACGAGTAAAACAAATGAATAATCAGTTATGTGAGAATAGAAATAGCCAACAAGATCTGTATTTTTCCCGCTTACTTCCTCTACAATCAAAAACAAGAGGAAGTAGGAAAGAGAATAGGCAATTCCAGCAATTTCATAGTCCTCAATTGTCCCTACTCGCAGAGAAATAGTTACAATTCGTTTTAATGCTTCTTCATCGATATACTCACGAATATGTAAATATCCCTCTCGTAAGCATTCTTTTGAAGTTGGTAAAGTTGAAGTGAATGAATCCCAGTTTACATCTGACTCTCGTGGATAGATCCTTGGGCCAATAATCCAAAGAACATTATACAACATAGTATTTCGAATAGTCAAATAATGACCCAAATTTATAACCATAGAAGGGTTAGAACAATCATGATTCAGTGAATAGTGATCAATAATGATTTCCAAGTTCAGATTCGTATGGTAGAGATGTTTATAAGCCAGTTGATACTCCCCTCCAAGAATGAGCTTTTCTAGAGATTCTAGATCTGTTTTCATTTCGGAAAAGAGTTGAATTTCCTCGGCACTAGATCCATCACTCATTTCTTTCTTCAAGAAAGAATCTGTATATGACTGAGTTTTTGATTGTGTGAAAACTTTTGACTAGGATAATCTCTTTCCCGCGGGATTCCGCCTCCTATGACCCAATTACTCTGACCATCAATTATAAACTAATAAGGGGCTTAATTTTTAGAAACGCTTAATTGGATCAATCTCTGTTCAGAACAAGCATGACTATTGTCATAACCTCTTTTACAACAGATTAAGAGAGATCTTGAAGGGATTTTTATAATTCAGGATACACTAATTGGGTCATTAGAGGCGCATCCGTGAAGTAAGTTAAAGTATATGGCAAATATAAAAGCGTGGAACACTATGGGAATAATAGTGCTAAGGCATGCTCGGCCATTCCATTCCCTTCTCAAATTATGCCTGTTCTCCTTTCTAAAGACTTTTATTAATCACAGTATCGGCTATGGAAATTAGGAGGGTACTGAGATAACAGTACCGAAGAAGGATGTTGGACAGTTTCAGATACAGGTGTTTGAGAAATTCGTGGAGTAGAAGCAAACAGAGAAGTTAGATAGTCTTGTGTCCAAGTTTTGGCTGATTTCTATTGGTACTTGTTTCGCTAGTACGAGCATTTATTCAAATAAATTCACTCAAATATCCTAAGTATTTTAATTCTCTGATTGTTTATAAGATCTTTTTATGATACATGTTCAGTTATTTGTATAGTATGGGTTGATTATGATGGACTCTCCATGTTTTTTCTGTTCTCCACGTTCATTTCCACGACATATTGGAAAATAATACAATTAAAACATATAGGCTGATGTATGCTATCGATTGAGAAGACATTATTATCATTTGATTCTTATGGAAGAATCACAATCCAAGAAGCAGGACTGGAAATCATTTCGTTTAATTAGTAATTGTATGTAATTGTAGGATTTCCACAGAATATGACTGTACAAGGTCGTGGAGTACGATTAGTAGTTGGAACGTAGGTTTGAATGGAAAGTAGTTGATTCCACATAGTGGCTTCTTTACTTTTGGTTTTCTGAAGAGACGGCCAGTAATGCTATTTCTTGGTATTACAGAATTACTGTCGGCAGCTACTGCATATTCTCCAATGTTTGAATATCATTTTCCATTAGTTGTAGATATGATGCTTATCACCTATATAACTCAAAGAAGAAAATTGAAGACCCTTCTGCTTCTCAGGAAAAGGAGGATTTCGTTGTTTGTTCAGAATGATGATGTCAATGCTGATTTCATTTTCTCTATTCAGCTTCTATCTAACAAACTAGCAGTTTTTTTACACATCTAACATCGACTGTTACTTGATAATAACACGAAACAATAATAGGATCTCTATTCTGATAAGACCCCTTAACCCTCACTTCAAAACACAATTATTCAGAAATGCGCAAAGAGACTGTTCTTGCTTGTAATTGACTCATTAAGCGATGTTATCGATAGGCTTAGTCAATCTTTTTGGAGGAGCTGTCTTCGGTTACAACATTGGAGTAGTCTCTGGTTTAACGAAACCACTGATTGAATGTACACTATTTGATGAATCTCAGCATGTTCCTGTTTCACTCTATCAAGTATTATGCATTTTTGGTTAGTTCATGCAAAGGGATTGTTTACATCAACGATTCTTGTTTTTGCAACAATTGGTTCTCCTTTGGGTGTTTGGATTTCTAAGAAATGGGGCATGAGAACCGTTTTTCTTATTCCTTGGTTATAACTCCTAGTCTTTAATTGTAATGGGTATTATTGCAACTGTTTTCCCAATTATGGCTATTCTTGTGTCCAACTTCTGGTGGGTTCTTATATGGCGAGCAATTCTTGGATTGAGTCTCGGATTCTCCTCTGCCGTTTGTCCTATGTATAGTAGTACGATTGTTGATGATAGTGTGAAGGGTATTTCGTGAATATCTCGTTTCAATCTAGGTCGTGTTGCTTCTACTGTCCAGTTGTCGATTACTATCTTCATTCTTGTTGGAGAGATCTTTAACTATTTGTTCATCCCTTCCTTCAATACCGAAAAGTGCATTCCTCTTACTCCGTTAAGCTGGAAAATGCAGATTGGATTCCCTGCTGTGTTCGGTATCTGCTTAATCATAACTCTTCTCTTTGGACCTAATCCCAAGCGTAAGTACTCTTTCATTTTCTAATGCACAGCTGGTGCTAAGAAGGTGGCTTCTTCGCTCTCTCTCTCTGGAAAGGAGTAAGAATATGTTATTGCTTTGAAGGATAGAACACTGATTAATGGACATGTAGTCAAGAATTCGCTCTTCAGTGTCAAGGTAGATCTGCTTCCACTTGTTCATTATAGAACATTCGTTGGTTCTTCTTAGCAGTGATGTTAGCAGTGATGAATCAGTTCACTGGAGTCAATGGCGTAATGTATTATGCTTCTCAAATTCTTGCTGGAGCTGGTGTTCAGAATGTCTAATTCTTTACTCTTATTCATGCTTAGCCTCTTCTGGTTCAGCTCTTTGCTGTAGGCCTTTGGAACATGCTGACTGTCTTTATCTTCATGGCAATTGTCGATAAGATGTCTCGTCGTGCGATCTTCATGTTGGCTCTCAGCATCATGCTTGTTGGATCCATTACACTTACAACAAGGTAGGTTTGAATTTTATTTCTGAATATAGCTTTTTGGTGAAGGGTTTGTCAATTGTAGCAATCATTGGTATGCTATTATTCATTCTCGGTTTTGAGAGTGGTCCTGGTCCTCTGTTCTTTGTAATGGCTTCACAGGACTTCCCTTCAGATCTAGTTGACCAGGGTACTTCTGTTGCGAATATTCTGATGTGGTTATTCAATATCCTCATTGCATTCTTCTTCCCCTTAATTACTGATTCTCTTGGCGGAGCTGTGACATTTATTATTCTTGGAGTATTCCAGGTTCTGTGTATGATCTATTTCGGTGTATCTATGAGAAAGGAGTAGAGATGTGAGGAAGTGATAATATATAGACCTGCAGCTGATCAGAAGCTCACTAACACGATTGTCGCTCTTAGTGCGAGTCATGAAAACTTGCAATCTCTCGTTCAATAATATGTTTGTGGGAAATAACAGAAGAATATAATGTTCTTAATGGAATAAAAGTGAAGAACTATTAATCCAAAAAGTTCAGAAAGGGAGAATTGAACACCAACAGTAGAGCATTATTTGAAGTATTGGAGATGTACTCTACCACTCTACTACTTCAAAATGCAAATTACTTCCCACTACATTTATTTGAGGATGGGAAAAGGACGAGAGTTTAATAATCAAAATGGAGATTGAAGAGGTGTATGATGTGTTCTATCATACTCTTATACTTATAGGAATCAATCAAGGGCCAATATTGTAGAAACCACAATGGTGGAGCAAAATGAGTCTCTTCCCTGGGTTGAGAAGTATCGTCCATCCGATCTGGATAGTATCATTTCTCAACATGATATTATTTCAACTAGTTGTCTATTCAGAGTGGAAATGATACGTAGTTAAGCAATTCATTGACGGAAAGAAACTTCCACATCTTCTCTTTTATGGACCTCCAGGAACAGGAAAAACTACAACGATTATGGCATGTGCCAAAATGCTTTATGGAAGCAGTCATTCAAATATGATTCTAGAAGTAGGTTGTTTTCTGGAATAGTAAGTGGTAGTTAAATGCCTCTGATGATCGTGGTATTGATGTTGTGCGAGACCAGATTAAGAACTTTGCAGGGACCCAAAAACTTTTTGGTAATGGTATCAAACTGATTATTCTGGATGAAGCAGACAATATGACAAATGCTGCCCAGTTTGCCCTCAGACGAAGTATATTGTGTTAATATCTTTGTAATGATAGTCATTGAGAAGTATAGCCAAAACACGCGGTTCTGTCTCATTTGCAATTATGTGTCGGAAATCATTCCTGCTTTACAGTCTCGTTGCACACGCTTCCGATTCCAACCTTTAGATTCAAATCTTATCCGGGAACGATTAATGTATATTATTGGTCAAGAACAGTAAAAGTTGTGCTTTGGTGTCAGATAGGTTGGAATATACGGCAGATGGTGTAGATGCACTTCTTGATCTGGCTCATGGTGATATGCGTCGAGTGATTAACATCTTACAAGTTAGCGTGATTGTGGAGAATAATGATAGGCAACGGCAATGGCTTATGGATCAATTACTGGAGAGCATGTATATCAAAGTGCAGGTGCTCCTTCTCCAAGTGACATGGAATTCGTTTTGAAGACTCTTATGAATAAATCATTCACAGAAGCACTTCAAGAAGTTCAAAATATAAAGGAGACGAAACGATTTGCACTACAGGACATTCTCACGGAATTAGTAAAGCGTCTTCAAGAGATTAAGTTTCCTCCTTCAGCTCAGATCATGTTGTATAAAGAGTTAGCAGAATTGGAGTATGAGTAGGTGTCTGAATCATGACTTTAGATATCGTTTGTCTTTTGGAACTCAAGATGATCTACAAATGACCTCTCTTGTTAGTATATTTATTAAGTTGCGAGGAATGATGTTTTCTGTTTGTTGACAAATTCGAGTTGTTTTTTGTCATCAATCTGGATTTCAAAAACTACTAGTACTTTCTTTGGGATATCTCATGCAGAACTCTGCAAATCTCGAAAGACCAGCATTCACTGAGGATGCTTTCGGGAACACGATACAACAGCGTTTTCTGGAATATCTCAACAAGTTTGTTTCAAAAGGTGAATTAATCGTTTAGTCCTCATAGACATGTCGTTGGAAATGATAGTGATACTGACTCTGCAGTCTCATATGAAAATGTGACATGTAACTGGAGCTGTCTTATTATTTAGGAGTTCGAATCCCAGTTATATGAAGACGCTGATAAGACACAATATACGATTACGGTAGACTTCCAGAAGCTGTTTCGGGAAGATGAGGAGCTTTCTCTCTGTATCCAAGATCAGTACCATCGGTTGCTCCCATTTCTGGAGAAAGCAGCCCGGATATTTGTAAGAGAGAAGAGATTGGCCCATGTTAGCTTTCCTTTCTCCTTTCACATGTAGGCAGATGAGTCAATTCCAGAGAACTCAATATTTCTCTCTTTCACAAATATGGACGAAGTAAAAGCCCTACGCGATGTCCGTAGTTCTCACATTGGAAAACTAATAAGCATCTCTGGGACAGTAACACGAACAACAGATGTTAAGCCCGAGCTTCTCTTTGGTACCTTCACCTGTGATGTGTGTGGAACTGTAATCCGAGACATTGACCAACAGTTTCAGTTCACGAAACCAACACGTTGTAGCAATAGTGAGTGTATGAATCGAACCCAATTCAGCTTCGATATAAGTGGTTCCAAATTTGCTGATTGGCAACGAGTCAAGATGCAAGAAAACACGAATGAAATCCCTGCAGGATCGATGCCGAGAAGTATGGATCTGATTCTACGAAACTCGCTCGTGGAGACGGTCAAACCAGGAGATAAAGTGAGTGCAGTAGGAACTCTTATCGTGATTCCGGATGTCTCTCAACTGACTCGTCAAGGACAGAGCACAGAAATCATGCGAGGTACTGAAGGAGAAGAGGGAGTGACCGGTTATGGAAACTTGGGTGTTCGTACCATGGTGTAGGAATAAAAGAGAGATTTGATGTAGGTATAAGACAGCCTTCTTGTGTTCTTCCATCACAAGTACAGGATCGGATCGATCGATCACAGTGATGAATAGTAATGTAGAGAATAGAAGTGGTATTTATTGTAGTGGCCAACAGAATGGAAGCGAGATGTGCTTGAGATGCGTAATACTTCATTGTTGTATCAGAAATTAAGCAGTTCATTAGCACCCACTATTTATGGACATGATGATATCAAGCGAGGTTTACTTCTCCAACTCATAGGAGGTGTTCATAAGAAGACGGCGGATGGAGGGTGTATTCGAGGTGACATTAATATTTGTATTGTGGGTGATCCCTCCACAGCAAAGTCCCAATTCCTTAAATATATCAATAGTATCTCACCACGCTCCGTATACACCTCAGGCAAGTCTTCATCGGCTGCTGGTCTCACTGTTGGTGTGGGTCGTGATACTGAGACAGGTGAATTGTGTTTAGAAGCCGGTGCTTTGATGCTCTCCGATAATGGTATTTGCTGTATTGATGAGTTCGATAAGATGGACTATGGGGATCAAGTCGCTATTCATGAAGCAATGGAGCAGCAAACAATCTCTATTACTAAAGCTGGAATTACTGCTACTTTGAATGCTCGGGCATCTATTCTGGCTGCTGCTAATCCCATTGGAGGTAGATATGATCGTACAAAGGGTCTGAAGGCTAATATTAGTATTACAGCACCTCTTATGTCTCGTTTTGATCTGTTTTTCATCATTCTGGATGAATGTGATACTTCAATCGATCATAAGATTGCTGGACACATCATTAAGAATCATCGACATAGTGAACAGTAGAATTATTGGAGTGGACTGAGAGATAGAGGCCAACAAGAAGAAGCATATTTCACAACGGAGCAAATTCAGCATTACATCGAATTCGCTCGACAATTTAATCCTGGTGAGGATCTTATGAGGGAGCTGATGGGTAGTTATCACACCTGAGGCTCAAGAGATGTTAGTTGACTGTTATCGTATCCTTCGTCAAGATGATGCAGTGGGTTCCCGCTCTCAGACTGCTTATCGTATCACAGTTCGTCAGTTGGAGTCACTGATTCGTCTGTCAGAAGCCTTAGCTCGTCTGCAGCTAGATAACGAGGTGCGTCCAAGCTACGTAAAGGAAGCCTTCCGTCTATTACGTCAATCGATTATTCATATCGAGTCAGCAGATGTGGATCTTGAGGATATCGATGAATGGCAAGTGGAAGAGAAGCCACAAGAACCTGAACCAACTCCAGGGTCAGAGACTGGTGAGACGAGCGAACCTGGCGCTAAGAAGAGTGTACATGTGAGTTATGAAGAGTACAAATCATTGGCTAATATGATTGTGGTATTGATTCGAAGTGAGAAGGAACATATGCGTTCTGAAATGGGAGACGAGAATATTAAGGGGGTGAAGCTGCGATTTGCTGTCAATTCTGTATTAAGAGCTATGCATATTGAAGATCCCGAAGAACTAACGTTCAAGAAGAAGGTTGTGAAGATGGTGATTCGCAGACTCATAAATAAGGATCATGTACTGATTGTCAACTGTGATATTGCCAATTTGGAGGAAGATGATTGGATTATTGATGTCCATCCTAATTTTGTTTTGGAGTAGCTTTTGAGTGAACAGATGTTTGTTCGAGCATTGATTGTTTTCTGAAGTGAGAATGGGTTTTTGAACGCCCTTTGTTATCATCGATAAACCGTGGTTCTTTATTCAAGACTCAAAATCGATAAAGAATCATTCTATGAGCAGCAGTGTTGTAGGCCTCCACAATAATGAGTTTGGTAATTTCATAGATTAAGGAATTGGTGAATCCAAAGCCCTTCTTGAACGAGATGACGGGAAAGCTCGTTTGTATTAAACTGAAATGGGGATTGGAATACCAGGGTGTGTATTTTGTAAATGTAATGAGTCTTAGGTTATTTGGTATCATATGATGCTTACATGAATCTTCAGGTAACGATAATCAGTCATTTGTCAATTCTAGCTTGCTGGATGCGATGAACTCATTGATGGAAAGAGTACTGCACGCCTTGGCGATGTTTTGATCCGGTGAGTAGTTCGATTGGTTGTTGATTCGTAGTTGCAACAATGTTCTATATATCCGTGCCGTTCCTGAAAATGAGGAGAATAAGGAGATGGAAGCTGAATAGCTGTAAATGTTTCTTATTTTGATTGTTTCCTGTTGAAATCATCTTTTTGTGGATTATTCATTTTAATCTCACATTTCAGTCTTACAGAAATCAAATGTCATCAAGAAGTGAATCCCGTTCTATGTATAAATCAGAATTGATGCTCATAAACATATAGATCTAGACGTCGTTCGGAGAGTCGGAGGTCCGGGAGTCGATCACGATCTAGAAACAGTGATCGTAAATCCAAATCATATTCTAGACATTGTTAGGTTATCTGAAGTGTTTTTAATAGAGTAGCCCGGAGTAGGGACGAAAGGCGTGAGCATCAGTCGAATCATAGAAGAAGTCATGTAGAATTGCTTATCAGGGTGTGTTCATATTATAGTCCTCATCAAGAGAACGTAGGACAAGTCGAGAACGTCGGGATTGTTAGTCTATTACTTTTAAATGATTCTGTAGATAGAAGTCATAACCGTGAATATGATAGAAGACGGGATAATCGTATGAACAATCGTAGACCTTATGGTGTTAATCAACGAAATGGACGGTATAACCGTAACAGAGAACAAGAGATAGATTGGAATCACGACGCCTTCGAAAAGTCAATTTCCTTGCTTGAGGAAGAACGTGAAGCCTATCGAGAGAAATTGAGAAATGAAGTTGCTCGTCGACTAAAGGAACAGAGACTTTGATGCATTGGTTTGTCAGGAATTAGGATATATTGTTTGTTAGAATGGTAAAGGATTAGGTGTTATGTTACTCTGTGATATGACTGGATTCCCAAAGATGCAATTCAGAACTCAGGATGGGGCACATATAGATTCTATAATTATTTCAAGTTATATGCTAATTGAATCCCTTTCCTTGTTCCTTCATTTATTCTTGTTCTAACCATCTCTATGAGTGCTGTTCCTGAAGAATACGTTCCCCAACGTCCCAAGTATCAAAATCCGTTGGTTGATAGGTAATCTGTATGTCACGTATTCAACAACAGATATGCTTCCAAGGAAATGAGTTACATTTGGTCTCCTGACATGAAGTTCTCTACATGGAGAAAATTGTGGATTGCTCTTGCAACTGCTGAGAAGGAACTTGGCTTGAACATCACAGAGGAGCAGATTAATGAAATGAAGCAGCACATTTATGATATTAATTATGAATTTGCTGAAGCAAAGGAGAAGGAACTTCGACATGATGTGATGAGTCATGTCCACGCTTTTGGTGAACTGTGCCCTAATGCAATGCCCATTATTCATCTTGGTGCTACTTCCTGTTACGTTGGTGATAACACGGATCTTATCCAGATTCGTGATGCTACCGAACTCATTCTGGCGAAGTTGGTTCGTGTAATTAATGCCCTTCGTAACTTCTCCGACAAGTATCGTGATCTTCCTACACTAGGATTCACGCATTATCAGCCTGCTCAATTAGTTACTGTTGGTAAGCGTGCAACTTTGTGGAATCAGGATCTTGTAATTGATCTCCGCAACCTGGAGTATCAGTTGGAGCATATTCCTTTCCGAGGTGTAAAAGGAACCACCGGAACTCAAGCCTCCTTCATGGAATTATTCAATGGAGATGAGGAGAAGGTAGTGGCCCTGGATAAACGTGTATGTGAGTTGATGGGATTCAAGGAATCAATTCCTGTTAGTGGTCAGACCTATACTCGTAAAGCCGATTATTATGTGTTAACAGTTCTCTCTGGTATCGCTGCTTCTCTGTATAAGATGGCTGGTGATATTCGTCTGCTTGCTAATTTGAAGGAGATGGAAGAGCCTTTTGGTAAGAATCAGATAGGGTCATCCGCCATGGCCTATAAGCGTAATCCGATGCGCTGTGAGCGTATCTGTTCACTTGCCCGTTATGTGATGGGATTAGCTGATAATCTCTCCCAGACACATGCTTGTCAGTGGTTTGAGCGTACTTTGGATGACAGTGCGATACGTCGTATTGTGCTTCCTGAGGCCTTCCTTGCCACAGATATTATCCTGACAGTGGCATTGGATGTAACGAGTGGTCTGATTGTGTGGCCTAAGGTGATTGAGAGCCACATGAAGGAACAATTGCCTTTTATGGCTACAGAGAATATTTTGATGGAGTGTGTTAAGGCTGGAGGTGATCGTCAGGAATTACATGAGGCTATTCGTGTTCATAGCATGGAGGCTGCTCGTGTATTCAAACAGGAAGGAATTCCATTTGATTTGTTGGAGGTATGAGATTGAAAGAGAACTTAACTTTAGCGTATTCGTAAGGATCCTTTGTTTGCTGCCGTTCATGATCGTTTGGATTCGATTGTAGATCCTGTCGCGTTCATTGGTCGGGCTCCTCATCAGGTGGATGCTTTTAACAAGAATGTTGTGGATCCGATCCTTAGCAAGTATCATCACTGTTTGGAAGAAAAGAGTAATGATACTGTGAATGTTTAATACTTTTACGTGTTGTTTGTGAAACAGATTATAACGAGTTTTTAATTGACATTGGTTTCAGTTGTGATCCTTCAATTGCAGAGACGCGAATGGTATCTGTATCGTCTTGAAGAGAATCATTCTCAATTGCATAATCATCATTTAACCGCTCTTCAGTAGCAACTTGTACATGAGAAGCATAAGCCAGTGAATGATCATTTGGACTCCATAAATACTAAAGATCAATCCTTTCACAACTGATGTACCATAATTGAGAGAAGTAACACACAGTAGAAACAAGACCAGATACCATCAGTGAAACTAAGTAATATTCTCACTCAATTCTTACAACCACTGATACTTCCAATAAGTAGCCATTGTCTGGTCCAGTAACACATAGGAGAAGATGATATTATATGTCACAGCAACAACTGCACATATAATCACCACTGTTCTCAGCTGGAGGAACACCTCTAGCTTAGATGTCTGCTTCTTTTCATCTAATTCTTTAATCGTGTCCATCAATGACTCCAGGATCCAATAGTAATTTATGCTATCAACTCTACCATCGAAACTCTTATTCACGCCTACACCGCTGAAGGAAGAATTCGCACAAATGATAATGTGTTGGAAGAAGTGATGGAATTCGAGAGAGAGTCCCAAAATGACACAAAGAAATATAATAAACCCATTGTCAACACTTTCCATGTTTGATTCCCAAGTGACGATTTAGAGATTCCCAATCTAATGTGAAGAAAAGAGAAAATAAATACCCTAAACAGAGAACAATCATCAGAACACGAGCAACTGTGCGTGTAAGAGTATCAACTAGGCAAGAGAGGAAATTGACGACAGGAATCACATAGCCATAATTGTTCAAAAAATTGAAATTGACGAGAATAAATGATGTATCAAGTAAAAATGCAATGAGAGTGCCCTTTATGTGAAGAGTAACGAGAATAATTACAAAAATGAAATAGTGAATACTCATCAATTCGTCACTGTACTTCATACAACGCAGAAGCCACATGACAAAAAGAACGGAGTACAAAAGTAGAAGGAAAATGTGGAAAGGAATGCTCCCATAAAGAGAAGCTGGAACATGGCCATAGGGATTTACAACGAGTGACTCTCCCGTTATTCGAAGATTTGTTGTTGTTGGGTCACAAAGTGCCAACACAAGATAGTATTTACCTTCTTTAGGAATATCATAATGAATATAAACACTCGCATCGCGATTACTAGAAATGAGGTCCACTCCAAGATCCTACTTCACTTTCTCACTCACTCTAGGGAAGGCAAACTTAAGTGATTCCGAAATGAT
Organism: Blastocystis sp. subtype 8; assembly: GCA_027406425.1. Lineage (NCBI taxonomy): Eukaryota > Bigyra > Opalinata > Blastocystidae > Blastocystis > Blastocystis sp. subtype 8. The sequence continues at coordinate 17,755 of JANPWN010000555.1, forward strand.
CAACTTACCTTCCATTGAACACATTCCCATCTACACTCAAGAGAGACATGAAAACATACATCAATAGCTTTTGCATCACAGCACACCATCTGCTTTCCATTCTCTGTATATCCTATTGCACTAAAGAATTCTTCTGATACAACCATAGCCTAACACTAAAAAATACATCCATATCTCACTTCTAAATCTCCATATGCAAAACTATTACCGTCATTCTTTGTTACATTGAACACTGCCTCGATGTAGGATTCTCCGTTACCTGGAGGACTTCTCATAAGAAAACCAGCCAATTCTTACCCTGCTCGAGGAGACGACCTCTTATCAAACATGTAAAAACCTTGGTAGATGAGAGCACCGCTGTTGACAACCAAAGTATCATACTTGGTTCGTAATGCTGAGACTACGAGAGGAACGAGTAAAAAACACTAGAATTATTAAATACATTTCTTGATATCATCTACAACTAGTTTTTCAACTCTCATACTTGAATTGTGAACAAACATGTTATCACATAATCTTAAGACTACCACTCTGAATTTCCATCTGCTTTCCATTTACCATAAAAGTACCATAAAGACGCAATTTCAGAGGTTTACTATCAGTAAGAAGGAACTACACAGTAAGCAAATGGTTATAAGAACATACCACAAGCTGCTGAGTTGCTGGAACTGCTGGCTCAATGAAGGTTGATGAAAGTGGATACGCCTTCACCACAATATATTTTGGTGTGGAATACTATTGACAATCTATTCAATTAAAAATACGTTCAACACGAAATCCGAAATCGGATTCCCTGAAACAGCATAGAATCTACATAAAATATTGGTAAGATTAGGGTTATCAAATCTGTGAGTCATCCCAATATAGAAGAATAACCTCTTCAAGACTATGGTAATCCTGATTCCCTCATTTGAAAACAACTCGGTTTCGCCTTCTGTTGAATCTCTACTCATCAATCACCCAATTTGCTATAACAAAGGCAGTAACTCTAGATCCGCGGGAATCGATGGCTTTTCTTGAACAACAACAGGCATCTCCCGCTTCCCACTTCGTGCGCTTCCTATTTACTCACTCTCACAGTTAGCTTCTACTTGTGGTTTTTCTTGTTCGCTTAATTGAGACTTCCTCTTCATCTCCTCCAATATTCACCTCTTTTTGTGTCTTTCCATAAAACCACCCGATTTTCACTCACTTTGACATTAACAACCTGTCCCTTCGGAGTTGAGCATACAACACACTGTTTCGCTGAAGCAGGATTCGAGAAAGTACAAGCTGGACAGACCCACTGATTCTCAGGTTTATTAATTGTTGCCGTAGCACTTGGCAATGAACTGGAGGCATGTGTGAGTGATTGCGACTGCTCCAATTCACGCTGACGACGAGCTGCCAGGGCTTCTGGGTTGAACTGAGGTGCTCTAGAGATAAAACAATGAAATCTGTATGACAGTTTTCGCTCAAATACAGTTGTATTCTAATCGTAAATATCATTGGAATCCCACTTACTCTCTGTCGATACCATAAAAATGCTATAACCAAATTGACTCCAATCAGAACGATGATAAGGAATGAATAAGAACTATCATGAATCTCACAATTAAATCCGTCATAACCCTCGTCACAAAGGCATGATCCGTACTTTGTACAATGTCCATGCTGATTACACTGAATATCATCTGTGCATTCTTCTGTACAGGAGCTACCGTAATAACCAACAATACAATCACATGAATTATCCCTATGAATAAAAGGTGTTATGGAACAATACTTATTGCAAATACCATGATCATGGCATGTTACACTATTATCACAAGGAGCTGTACATGTAGGACCCAAGAAGCCAGGATCACATTGACACCGACCCTCAACACACTTACCATTTAGACAAGAACTATCTGTACACGCACCTACAATTAAAAACACAGCTATTCACTACAGGTTTCCGGATCAAAGGAATCATTCTCACATTGGCAAGTCAATGTAGATTCATCACAACTTCCATTTCCATTACACTCCAAAACTTCCTCACCTTTTATTAAACCAGGGCAACTGTCATCACAGTTCTCTCCATAATATCTACTTCTAATACACTAACAAAACAAAGACCCTTGAAAACAAGAGCATATATCATCTACTATATTTCCGTTGATACAATCAGTTCCGCTTGAATCTTCTAAATGACGGAAGTGGATGGTACAATAGGATAATGCTAAACAGTTATTTTCAACGGATTCTACCCTACATAAAACAAGCAAATATATACACAGTTTTAGTGATCGATGCATTTTTGAGGATTGCCTTTTATGAGACAATCAGGATTATTTTTAGTATTCCACAAACACTAGATTACTCATTCAAAAACAACAAATGGAATCTAAACATATTACTGTGCTAGAAGGAGGTTTTGAAATTGGATCAAATCGTTAGTCCCTATGTTTGAACTGATCTATAGATGTCCTCCTTCAAAGTCCAAGAGATGAGCAATCTATTCAAACCATGCAGAGTGTTCAACAAATGAGAAATGAACAGACAAAAATCCTTCAGTCCTTCAATACTCCACAGTATAGTATTCTGGTATTTTGGTTGTAGTGAAAATGCTTATTATAGGAGTTTGGAGCACAGTCAATGTTGTTTTATGAATCTGTAGCCAACAAGATTCGGGAATGGACTTCTGCTGATGTTATTATAGATTCTCTAAATGGGGTGATTGTTGTTTTTATTGCTTTAGTATAGGTTTTCTCATGTGTATCGAATTGGACTTCTTATTTCAAATCTACCCCTGTTAAAGGTTTGGAGTGTGATTTCATGTTCATTATAGAAGAAACTAAAAACATTGATAAGATTCAGGAACAATTGGAGAGAATGATGGTTAATTTGTGAACTCTTTTTTATTTATAGCAGCAAATGCAAGCAGTTCAAGAAGAGAATCGAAAGAAATCAGAAGAACTGGAATCGATACGGAATCATATGCAACAGGTTCATTCGAAGCCTATTCCACCTCCCTTTCCAGCAGAGTTAGATCGGTATTCAAGACAAGCAGAACAAACTCCAGAGAATGGTGTTCAAACGATTTCCTCTCCTGTGATTCATCCTCGATATGCTACTCCTTGCTCTCCTCTTTCTTCACCTCATTCTCCAGAAAGTCCTATATCTCCAGTATCTCAAGTGTCATCTCACCCACTTTCTTCTCTACCTCCCTCTTCACCACATCTTTCACACCCTTCTACACACCCTTCGCACCCTTCCTCACCACAACGTTCTCTTCCACCTAAGATTCACCCTTCAATATTACCAACCCCCTCTCGTTCATCTCCACCTGTATCTACCGTACAGTCTCCAACAAAAGCACGTAGCGTTCCTACTTTACCGCCCCCTAAACCTGCTTCTCTATTACAGGAGATTCGTGATCCTTCTAATCATGTGAAACTTCGAAAAGTACCCAAGTGAGAATTAAATCTAAAACTAATATATAGACAACCTGACGGAACTCCAATTCGACGTATACATGAAAGAGTTCAACGAGAACCATCCTTTAATGATGAGATGCGTGAGAAGATGAGAGAAAGAATCAAAATGATGGAAGATAGCGAACCTGAAGAAGACGTGAATTGGCGTGAGAGTGACATTTTCTAACAAACATGTTTATTGGGAACTCACTTGATACTGTTTTCCCTTTAAATGACGCCACCAATACATACCCATTGTAATAGCAGCTGACTTCTCTTGCTCGTAATCTGCAAGAAAACGGTCCATTTCACTCAGAGGAAGTCGCACTTCAGTGATTTGCTCTCCCTCTTCTTTTACTCCACCTCCACTGAACCTCTTTTGCTCCGGAACAACTTCTGTATAGTACATATACATTCGAGCTCCTGACATTCCCACAGCTCCAGGGGCTACAAGTGAAAGAGACAAAGCTCACTTACTTCTACCAATAAACTCTAGTTGATCTAGGGAAACTTGATATCCCAATTCCTCTCGAATCTCATCGATAATGGCTTGCTCCTTAGATCGATTTGGTTTGTCAAGCAAACCAGCACAAAGCTCGTAACTAATCGATAATGTATATTCATATCCAAGACCAGTATCCCATGTTCGGATTCTTCACAGTCTGTTTTGAAAGTTCACTAGCACCAAATAAGAGAGCAGGTCGGAACTGCTTTACAAGAACAAACTCTTTATTCATTCTACGGGTGAGTACCACAGAGATCGACTACTTATCAAAAATAAGCGCAGTAACAGAATCCTTACTCTATGTGTTCAGATAAAAACGAAATGAGATACTGCTATGTAATCCCAAGATCTCTTCATTCCATTTTGCACGAATTGAACAGTTCGAAGTTTTAGAAAGCGAGAATTTGTTGCTACTGTATCTGAAATCACTTTCAGACCCTTCATTCTCTTTCTATGTTTATTGAGGGGATCCCAAATACCTCGCTATGTGATTATTAAAACAAACTCCATTTCTATAATGGAGATACTCCATGGAGATACTCTGACTCTTTCTATTGAGAAGCAGGGAATTGAGAGTGAGATATGTATGTGGAACGATCGACTAGCTGTTTTTACTTATGAGAGGACTATTCTCACTGTCTATGATGTAATGAATGGATCCTTGATATTACGAAGGAAGGCAAGAGAATCCATTCTCAAAGCGGTGTATTGCACATTTATGAATTATGGAACATGTATTGCTGCTATGTTACATGATGGTTGTGTGATTTGGTGTGAAGATGGAACTGCTTATTCTGTTGCTTTTCCTTGTCGTATGCAGAGGATCTATCCCCTAGATAATGGGCTCCTATTTGAACGAATTGATGATCAATTATCTATTAACACTTCCTTTACTCTATCTAACACGCTTCGTTCCTTTCCAAACTACTTTTCGTTGTCTTCACCTCTTATGCTGCCTAAACCGATTCTCCAAGTCAATCCTGGAATGAGTTTACAGAGTTTTTCAAACCAATCAGTTATCGAGCTCTCTCGACTTCTAAATATTTCCCAGATTGATACTTTCAATAGTCGGATGGATGAAGTTGATTCTGAGGGTGATTCCTATATTGTTTCTTCTGTTTCTCAGTGGAATATGATTATTGTATATAATCGAATTCAGAAAACTCACACGTTTTTAAGGTTGATCCCTCTGAGGAACTCGGATATTCCCATACTTCCAGAAACAGAGTTATTGGAAATTGCTATGAATGATATTAGTCTCTCTGATGGGTTTATTCAAACATTGAATTACCCCGATTGGTCAATTATCCCTCTCTTCTCACTTCCTAATTGTGATACTCCATTTGAACATATTTTAGTAATTCCAAACGATTCAAACGCATTTATATATTGTTGCAGCAAGAGTCAAATCTCCTGTTATTCAATTCCTATTGATTCTCTATCTACTCTCTATAGTGATGATGATATGGATCTTCATTTCGTTTCAACAGTACCAGGGTCTTTTGTGTGTGAACTGGGAGCAATGGCCTTTATTCCAAAATGGTCTTTTCTTTCTAATTCAATTCTGATTATCGTCAACGGATCGTTTCAGATTCTTTTCAATGGAACTCTTATTCAGATTCCTGTTCGTCTTCCAAGAGAAGGTATATCTCCAAATCTTCCCTTTTTCTGTCAGTCCAATACTCTCATAACATATTCATCGGACATATACCAGTTGACTCATTACTATCTCACTCTTACACTCTCACCTACAATCCTCACATATTACACTTTGTATCCTCATTCATTCTCTTTATCTCTTCCTTCTACTTTCAATGCTCTATCTATTCGACCTATTCTTCTTATGCTTGATGATGCCTGGATCCGGAATGACACATGTACTCTTGATTTCTTGCTTCATTATATCTCTCAGCCTCTTATCTCATCTTTTTTTTCATCTAAGAACACTCTCACTGTCAGTTAGATCAATAAGATGTTATATATAGATGCATTGGACTCAATTTTTGTTTCAAGACTGGTCGAATTCGCTCTTGAGTGGCTGGAAACCCTTACCATTTCGATTATGGTGTTTAACCGAAGGTACAGTCTGGGATCTATTATAATCTAGGTGACACAGAGAGAGACTGGATAAATGAGTATGAGAGAGTAAAGCTCATTTTCCCTGCAGTATGGTTCGTGATTGAATCCTTCTGCTCCCATACTCCATCATATTCTTGTTCTCCATCATCTCCGTTGCTTTCTCTTCTCCAGCCACTTCCTCCACTTGTATCTTCACTCACCTTTCCACCCATTAATACTTCAACTGTCTCTCCCACAGTAACAGAAGCACATCAACTTCTTTCGTTGGATTCTTCCCTTGTCATAATGAATAGTAATAGTCCTATAAATCTTCACATCACAAATGACAATACTTCAATCAACATTCCGCTCACCATTCATACATATATCCAATCACAACTCCTTTCTATCCAAGGTAATTCTCTACTCTGTATATGCTCCTCTTCACCCAACGAACATTTTATCCAAGTTCTCCATGATTCTGTTTCCTATCTTTGTCTATCAGGCCGTAAGAATGATGAAAGTATTTCTAATATTGCTTCATGTATTCATAGGTGATCTTTTGGATTGTGAGTTTTCACGTCGAGTTCTCTACTGGCCACGAATTCATTCTCTAGTTCGGTCCCTACTTGTTTTTACTCCTTCTCAAATCACTCTCTCTGATGTCAACTATATTGTCGAAGGTAAGACTGAAGAAGATATGATAGGAATCTGTATAGCTTTGGGATATATGAAAGTATTTAAAATGATTGATATTGAGTTGTTTAAATTGAAATTGGGATATTGCCAAGTAGCACAATGGCAATCCCAGCCGAATCAAACAGCAACCACACAAATTGAAATCAATTATCGTATCGAAGCTGCGGTAGTTTTGATATGGCTTCTTTATTAGTAGTATATATGGGGTATGAGCTGTGCTTATCAAGGGACGAATCATCCTCATGTATTAAGACTTCTTCAGTTTTATATAACAAATGTATTTGAGTTGTTCAAACAAACGCATACAATGAATCCTTCTGTTGCCATTGGTATTCTCAACTACACTTGGACTAATGGTGATCGACAGTCTATTTTAGATATGCTTTTTGCTGCTATTCTGGGAGTTGGTGTTTCTGCTCAAGTAGTCTTTGTTCTTTACTTGCATATAGGGTTCTCAAGATCTTTCTCTTCTTCAAATGCTCGCCCAGCTTTTCAATCGGTCTATCGAGTATCTCTCCATCAATGTTACTCGTCTTGGAATCCTCACAGGTGCAGCAATTGGACTCATTCTTGCTTCATCTGAAGCTCCGAGTGATACTCTGGCTCAATTCATCCTTACTCAACTCACTGGCTTGGATCACATCCTTCAGGCAACTTCTTCGTCACCTCCACCTTCTCTGTTATTTTCTCCAGGAGTGAAAGTATGTTTCTATGGTCTCCATAGTATTTAGTGTCCTGTTGAAAAGATTCCTGGTATTCTCCTTGCTCAAGGTTTTTTAGCCTTTGCAATGAACCATACACTAGACTCTTCAGTATCTCCACTTACCAGAAGTGAGTTATTTCATGATATGAGTCCCACAGTACTTCAGCCCATCATTCATTCTCAACGTAGTGACATTCTCTTCTTTTTTGGTGTGTGTATTGGATTAACATGTTATCACCAAGTAATCTATATACAATTCTTCTATTCTTAGCTCACACAAACCCTTTCCTTCATTCTGTCTCTTCTTCCCAATCGAATCATTGACTGTATCTTATCATATTCATTACCTCTTCGTCCTGATGAACCTCAGGTAGAAGAAGAGATTTTCAATTGGATGGTTTTTGTCAGTGGGGTTATGTATGTCTCATCACTAAAGTACTGTGAAGCAGATCGACAAAAGTGTGACGAACAAGTTCAGAAGGGAATTAATGTTGTATTAAAGTCACAACAACTCACGGCAGAATCAACTCTTCTTACCTATCTCACTGCCTTTCTCTATTCTTTTCTTCACTCATCACGTCAATCAGTTCTGAGTTTATCTTTTCTTTCTACTTGATTCTTAGTCCTTTTTCCTCGTGTTCTTCTCATTTCATTCATTCATTCACTTTCTCTTTTAACCACGGCAACTCTCAACAAGTCCTGTTTCATCCTATTCCGATCTCTTTTTCTCTCCCTAACCAAATCAAAGCTGAGTCCAACTCCATACTCTCATATTGATGATCTAATCGCTTCTCTCAGTACAGCATTGGGTCTTCTTACTCTTGCTGAAGGAGCAGCAAGGTTTATTGTAACTCCTTCCTCACTTCCTCTTCTCCTGCTTTCTTTTCTTCCTTTCTATCCTTCACAGCTCGGAGATGAATCACTACTCCCTGAAGTAATCCATTTTCTCCACTTCTCATCTAGCTCTTCCGACAGTGCTTCAGACTCTGTCCGCTCCATCGCTCTCTCACCGTCATTCACAGATCCCTCGGTCTCTTTCATGACCTTGAAGTTCGACTTCAATTTGATGATGGTCATATTGAGACTGTTGTTACTCCTGCAATAATCGATTCAATTTCTGGACTTGTAAAAATTGATTTGATTTCAGAGGAATATACATTAGATTGTGATATAGATACAGTGAAAAACAGCTCTATTATTTATATCAAATCCAAACTGTTCAATCCTCCTGTTAGCATTGCAACAGAAGAAGAGCGTGTTCAGAGTTTATTCAGAGATATGGGCTTTGATGAGTTGTTAAGCGAATTATGGGAAGAATCAATGGAACTCACCCCTGAACAGTTTATTCTTGAAGAACAAATCGATTCTTGTGTAATGGATCGTGATGAGAATGGTCTCAGACTGACATGCTATATTCTACGAGAATGCTCAAAGAAACCAAAAGGAATTCTATCATCTCAGTTGGATCTTATCCTGAATCATTTTCTTCATTGTCCTGATTCTCCCTCGTTACCACCAAAACCTGTTATACGTCATTTACTTGCTCTAAACAAACACTCGATATACCTTGTTTCTTATCCCAAATTGACTTTAGTCATCCCC
>JANPWN010000560.1:0-10470 GCA_027406425.1 Blastocystis sp. subtype 8
TCTCATGACTGATGTTTCTCCACACTCACATTCACACTTGTTCTCAACAGAGAAGCATTCACACATCTTCGTATTCCACAGACCCTTGCTTACATACTTCGTATCACATCGCTGAAGCCCAGTCTCAAAGAAGTGATTCTTCACTTCCTCCTCTAGTGGACTCGCTCCATTCACGAAGGCATCTTTAGCCACATTCAGAACATACTGTTGTTTTGGTTGAAGTCCTCCTTCCACTTGAATCACACATGTCGTCTGAAGACAGTGAATCTGCTCACTTGATATCCTTATCAACTCATTATCACCACTCAACAGTGTCACAGCTCCATCACTCACTGTAGCAGGGAGAGAGAAGGATATGCGAATCTTGGTACTTGGATCCACTCCCACAGCAAACTCTGAAGGATCGATCGATACAATCTCGAAGGACTCAGCTTGTAACAGACGACGTGTTGAAGTAGAGGGCTGGTAATCAGGGAAGAAGAGAGACACGACTGAACTGGTATCATTCTCATATTCCAGGACCTCACGTTGCAATACACACCAAGCATGATAGGTCTCTGAAGCATCCAGAAGAGCACCATCCACATCTACAGCAAATAGCAACTCGATGGGAGAAGCCACATGTGTCACCTCCACTGACTGAGCCCAATTACCTCCAAAGGCTGTGAGAGAAGTTGGTCGACTCTCCTGGCCCTGATAAGGAGCCACGAAGCAAGTGAGATGACCCAAGAGATTGGTGGTCACAGTCACTGATACAGTCAACGAGCTTGTGGGCTCACCATCCACTACAAGAGCAGGGACAAGCTCGGCAGTGGCTGCCGTAGTTACTGTGAACTCGTTGTGAGCCACAGCTTCAGATCCTATCTCACTCACATCACACACAAAATGATAGCTAGTTTCAGGACCCAGTGGCTGAAGTATGGTGTCCACTTGGGTGGAAGGAGAGAATGATAGAGTCTTGGAGAATGAGGGATGAGAAGGATCGGAAACAACACAAGTGGCAACAGAGAGATAAGTGAACTGACCCTTAAGCATGATTGCATTGTCCAAAAGCACTCCTTCATCATTATTACTCATCCAAATCGCCTGGAGTGGTTGAGGATCTACAGTGAACTTGAGAGGAGCAGACAAATAGCCATTGAAGGCAGCAATCTCCAGATACACACGAGCGGTCACATCAGTGAGACGAAGTGAGGTCTCTGTTGTCTCATATACAGTATCGATCACACTCATGTCAGCTCGAGAGGAACGACGCACATGATAACTCAGAATGGCAGAACCTCCTGCATTGACTGGCTCCTTCCATGTCACATCGAGGGAGGTCGATTGGATAGGAATGATCGTGGGATCACGAGGAGATGAGGGAGTGATGATAGTGCTGGAGACAAGAAGTCCTTCTGACGCCTCAGAGAAGATAGAGCAGGACTCAGCACACACAGCCACACGTAGTGAATAGGTCTTACCAGCTTCCAGGTCGAGTTCCACCTCACTGATGAGGACAGTTCCACTTTGAACTTCTTCACCGTCAGCGTAGAGAATCCAGGCATAGTGAGTGAAGGTCTCTCCAAAGAGCTCAGCTTCAGACCACGTCCATTTCACCTGATGAGCACTGAAGGTGGATACAACAGGACGAGAAGGAGGAAGCAGCACTATCGGACGATAAACAGAGAAGGAAGCGAACTCACTCCAATAGTTACCATTACGGACACGCCAAGTGATAGGAATTACACTATTCAGAATTGCACCTTCCACAATCACTGAAGCACTAGTGAAACGTACACTCTGGAGATTGCTACCAATAAAGACAAGCTCGCCTTCTTCATATAGACTTGTATCAAAGGGAAGTGTTAGCTTCAAAGTGGCAGTACGCTCCACATAATTTACTGATTGAATCGTGATGCTGCTATCGAGAACAGGACCAGGAGGCAGAGGAGTACCCTCACAGGTAGTGAATGATTGGACAAGTGTGGCTGCAGGATAGGAAATACCGGTATAGGAGACAAAGGACCCACTATTGATATAAAGGGAACCCTCACTCGAAGGAGGGAAGGAACCTTGGAAGAGGAAGGCAACAGTGTATTCAGAGATAATCACAGCTGATGTGGGATAGGAGAGAGTGGTACTGGCTGTTTCGAACACAATATGAACATTCATTCTCTCCAACTCATCATTCACTACCTCCTTCACACGCACATTGCTCGTACAATACACAGTGTACTCCTCATCATTCATAGGTGACAGAGCGACATTCGTGGTACCATCAGCAGGCTCACAACGTAGTGTGGGTTCCACAGGTATGCAACTACCAGACACATGTTCCCACTGCTGGAAAGCGTTACATTGCATTACTACCATCCCAGAGTAATCAACACCACAATTCACATGATATATATCACCATACACACCAGCAGGATAACCTTGAGTTTCATCAGCAGGACACACAATCGACTGGCATGTGTTAGAGACCTCAATCCATTCTCCTGTATCACAACGCATCTGACGCTCACCGATCTGACCTTCTTCACACACCATTGTCAACATGGCATTGTGAGCATAGCTGTTATCACCTACCACACAGAATGCATCTTCACACTGATTTTCAATCTCACCCCAGACAGCAGCATTGTCCACTAACTCACAGGGACGAGAGAGAGAACCGGTCTGACCTGAAGGACAAGAAACTGTAGCCACACTATTCACACTAGTGATAGGGAAACCATCAATTGCAGGACAACGCAAAGGCACACATGTGGAGACTCCCTGCTCCCACAGACCTTGCTCATTGCAGTATCGAGTGATCTCTCCACCACTGTAACCAGGAGGACAAGGCAAGGTTGCTGTGGTTCCAGGACGTGTGTAGTTCCAATCACCCAATGCAGGACAATAATCCACACACTGGGACTCATCCTCTTCAGCCTCCCAGGCTCCTGATCGTAGACACTGACGAGTCTTGATTCCCAGTTGGAATTCACCACATGGGACTACAGCAAAGGAATTTCGAGGTGTCATAGGATATCCATCTACAGCCATACAAGCACAGTCATTATCCACCTCATTGATCCATCCATCGAAAGAACATGTAGCAGTCACATAACCATTGTCACAGAAATGAGTAGCACTCTTCTCGATAATCGTACGTGGGAACAGGTCATTGGCAGCGCAAGCACAAGCATCGCTGGAAATAGCACCCCACTGTCCGTTGGGTTTACACATTCTTGTTACCGAACCCTCCTCACAACTCATATGACCTACTTCTGTAGGAAGAGCATCGGTCCATCCCTCAGCCACACACTTACACTGGCTGTAATTCAAACTCTCCCAGTTACCACTATCATCACAACGACGTTCCATATATCCAGAGAGACAGGATTTACGCAGAGACTCACCATGAGGTGTCGCTTCGAACACTAAATCTTCCACTGTATAGCTATCTTCAGCACATCCACAAGTATCACTCACCACCTCCCAAGAACCAGTCTTCAAGCAGGAACCCGTCATAGCTCCCACAGGACAAGGACGAGATATCTCCTTCAGTGCTTGAGTACGAGGCAGAGGACCCATCGGAGCACAGTAACAATTGCTATAGTCCACTTCTTGCCACACACCATAACGACACTCACGCAAACGCTCGCCCTCACCACAAGGTTGAGAGGAGAAGGTGGAATAGATGTTGGGATCGATAAACTCACCACTGACAAACCCATCATCATCAGCACAACCACACTGAGACCAGTCCACAGTTGACCAGACTCCTGCTGTACAAGTACGTGTGATTCTGAATCCATTACCACAAGTATGAGTGTAACTCCCCAAGTGAGGTGTCAAAGGGAAGACACCATCTGCAGGACAACTCTTATCCAAGCAAGAACCAGTCGCCTCGCCCCATGTACCATCATCATTACAAGTTCGACGGATGATGCTTCCAGAGGGACACATCTGCATATGATTACCAGATTCCGAAGTGGGCCATTCACCATCAGCTCGACAGTTACATCTGCCTGTAGCTGTCTGCCATTCACCATATTCATTACATGCGCGCTCTGTCTGATCTGTGCTGCTGGCACACTGAATACGAGCCACATCCGATCCATTCGTCTCAGGCCACAGATTCTCTGCAGGACACTTACACTGCTTCACCCACGAGTCCATGTCGAAATGACCTGTCCCATCACAAGTAATAGTCATCGATCCAGAACCACATTCCACTGTCTTCGTCGTGTTGGCTAGCATGAACTCAAACACTCTCAGAGCAGAATCCGAAGAAGCACATCCACAATATGAATCCGTGATATCATACCAGAAATTATCACCTCGACACTGCTTCAACACGAAACCAAGCATACAAGGGAAGGATTGATAGTCACCCACAGCCACCACCTGTCCTTCTGTATCCAGACAAGCACAGTCCTCATAGTCCACTGACAATACTCCCATAGAACAATGAGCAGTTCGCCAGCCACCTGTACTGCATGGACGTTGAATCGTCTCGTTATGAGCCATTGCAGGCCAATCATCGATTGGAGCACATCCACATCCACTATAATCGATCTCTGTCACGCCAGTCATCGGATTACAATATCCCATATAACACTGAGGCAGAATCGCCTCTCCCATCTCACCAAAGCGGATTGAAGGGAACAGATCTGTAGCAGGACACTTACAAGGATCCTCTGTTTCCCAAACACCATAGATGTTACAATACCCTGTCTTCCACTTGATTCCACACTGTTCTCGATAATGACTGTCTGCCGGAGCCTCAGGGAATCCCTCTTCTGCAGGACAAGCACAGGTCTTCTCAACTATTTGAGTCTCACCCTGACTATCGCACTCAATATGATACATACCCACTGTGCAGTTATAAGAGAAGGTGGTGGAGGGGAGCATGAAGTCAGTTAGTTCGGACATACTATTGCAACGACACATACTATAATCAGGACTCTTCCAGAATCCACTTGAAGGACACTCACGAGACTCAGTACCTGATTCCACACAATTTGCAGTCACAGTCTCTCCCACCGGAGTAGTTCCATACTTTCCATCAGCAGCACAGAAACAGTTCGAATCATCGATATTCTCGTAGTGACCATATTTCCCACAATACACACTTCGAGTTCCATTACCACACTCCACAGTCACAGTCTCATAGAGAGGAGTGAAGGGGACAGAGAAGGGAGCATCAGTCACGGTACACTGACAATTATTATTCACAGGCGACTCCCAGCGAGCTGTAAACTTACCACACTTCTTAGTTCGACTTCCACTATCACACTCCAGAATTGCTTCCGTATTCACTGGCACTGTGGGGAACTCATCATTCGATGCACACAAACACTCACCTTCCACATGCCATGAATCCAAGTCCCACTCTCCATAGTAGTCTCCATTCGCATCCACCTTGCGCAGACAATTCATCACGATCTGACCACCTCCTTCTTCACACTCCACAGTAGCAGTTGTGCCCGAGAGAGTGACAGGGAAACGACCATAAGCCGGACAGGATCCATAACAACCAATCGAGTCCACATCCTCCCACACTCCATTGTTACGACAGCGTCGTGTCTGCGACTTACGAGGATTATCAGGACAGGGTAACAACCACGTCTCACCAGCCAGAGTCTGAGGCCAGTCCATGTCTGCCTCACAAGCACAATTATAGTCAGCAACGTTCGAGTCCCAGAATCCTCCTGTCAGACAGATACGTGCCTTGGAACCCACGTCACACTGGATCCAAGCAGCTTCATCCATAGGAGTACTTGGCCAGGAGATTTCGTTCTCTGTCACTGCATCACACATACATCCCGTGTAATTAACCTCCTCCCAGAATCCATCATTACGGCAACGACGCGTTGCTGAATTACCCTCCACACCCTGAGTACCGCATTGTTCATACTGAGTCGTGTTATGAGGACGCTCTGTCCAGATACCATCTGTAGCACAACGACAATCCACATTCTCAGGAGTCTCCCACCAGCCCCATTCGTTACAGAAACGGGTCATAGATCCAACACCACACTGATGAGTCTTGATCTCATTTCGATTGGCAGCTCCCCAAGTCACTTCTTCAAAGGTCTGATGAGGACACTGACAGTTCTGATTCTCCACCTCCTGCCACTCACCATAGATACAGCGACGAACGAGCTGACCATCATTCTCACACTTCTTCACAGCAAGATCTCCGTCCAGAGTTTCTGGCCACTCTCCATCGGCCATACAATTCAGAGAAGGAACACTCTCCCATATGCCCTGCCAACCACAGTAACGTTTACCGATAGGACTCGGAGCGGTGTGATTGTACTGTGTCTGAGGGTACACCACACCATTCACCTCTTCTTCAGGACAGTAACAAGGATCACGACGAGTCGTGAAGGCAGCTTCATAGTTCTCCAGTTTGGAGCAGTAATAAGCATGATAACCAATCGTACAACTGATCTTCGATTCCATTCCGACACCCACCTCAGACCACTCTGGATCTGTACATGTCTTGTAGGTCATGCCGATGAGACGATTGGAGATTAAGGGACGAATATAGGATGCTCCATTCCCAGTAGCTTCGAGGAACACATAGAATTGATACTTGGTGTAGGGAGTGAGATTGGTGATGCGGAACTGGTGATTGCCCACACCATGTACACCACTAAAGGACTTCTTGTTGAACTTAGCGATGTCCTTGAGTTTCAGATCCAGATTGCTGGTGTAGTACACAGTGATACGAGGAGTATTAGTGGGTGCCCACACATAACTGTTACTGATGGTGATGGAGTAAGAGTCGGAGGAGACAAAGGAGATGACATTGTCACAGCTCTGCATGGAGAATTGAAACTCATAATGGTCTCCAGCTAGCATCAGGTTCAGAGCAGGAATGCTGACGAAGGAATGGTCACTATGAGCATAGATCAGAGCCACATATTCATCAGGATCCAACTCGAAGGACAGCACATATTGGTGATTCTTATCAAATTCCTTCGTGCACTGACCGAGTGTCTTGATGTCATCGATGGAGTACTTAACAGAAGAACGACGAAGAATCGGTAACAGACACACTTCCACGTTGGAGTGTCCAGAACTCGGTGTGATATAGAACATAACAGACTGGATACTTGAAGAGGAACATTGATTCTGGTAATTGACTAGAAAGTCATTTCATCGATAAAACACGTACAGCAATTACTATAATCCGGAGCATCCCATTTACCAAAGTTACAAAGACGCTCAGCTTCTCCTAGTGTACATTTCTTACTAGCATAGTTTTCAGTCTCGGTCATACTGAACCCATCATTCTTTGCACAGACTAGATGATCAATGTCCTCTTCCATTCCTACAGCAATCATTCGAAATGATGTCATTCATATCCCAAGTACCAGTCATATTACATGTAACCTCGATGAAACCACGATCGCACTGATGCTGGATCGTTTCTCCTCGCTTAACATTGTGAAGTACTGGTACTTCGTCATTTGGTACGCACTCTATTCCAATGAGCTAAGAATCCAAAAAGGAATACGACAATCATGATCATGAATGCGACCCCACTCCATATCTCCCATACACATTCGACTGAGAAAACCCGAGTCACAGTTCACAGAAGCCTCATTGTAGACCTCTGTTTGTGGCCAGAAGCCATCAGAGCTGCAAAACTTGCCTTCTGACAAGACCACTGCTAGAAGTGTCTATACAATCAGCCTGTTGGGAGGAGAAAGTACAAGTCCAAATAAAATATTTGAATACATTCTTGATTCAAAAGACCTGCTACAACAGCAATTATAAAGAAAGAAAGAGGCTGGTTGAAATCGGAGTTTTTTCTGGAATTCGGTTGTGATAACAAAAACAATATGAAATAGATAGTAAAGGTGGTAAAAGAAATAATAAGAATGGATAATGAGTATGGAAGGGGAAATGGGGATGGTGACTTGGATTGGTGCTTTCGGATAATTAATCACATATACAGGGTAGAAGAAGTAGTTTAGATAGGGAATCGAACTATTTAACTGTAGGATCGAGATCTGTTAATTTGATAACGGTAAATAAATTGAAAGTGGTCTCCAATTTCATGACCCCAGTACGTAGTCGCTAACTTGTCATGAATGATTCGAAACTGGAGAACTGGTTTATGGCTCTAACATGTTAGTAATAATGAGTATACCCCAAGGATATAGGATTATGTAAAAGACACTTCACAATTGAAATAGAAGGATTTAATTACGGTAATAGCACTTTGGCCCAGACGTTTGTGACAGGCGTTTCATCCTCTTTTGTTGATCATTGTTTATAGTTTTAAACAGCTTTCTTTTTTTTGAGAATGAATACCAGTTCTTCTTTTCTGTTATTCAGTCTTCTTGCTGTTTGCTACTCAGCTCTGGTTTTTGAGGACCAGGCATGTCATTTATATCCTGAGATAGCTGAGTATACATACTAGTTAGTTCTGATAAATAGGAGAGACACGTGCTATGTGAACAAAAACTTTGTTGACAAGCAGAGAGGAAGAGGAGACTGTTCTGTAGGGTATAGTATTTATATGCGTATGTCTTGGGAGACCTTTAACGAGACTTACTCTATAACAGAATTGGAGTATACTCATAATGTTCCCGATATTGAGGGAAAACCCAAGGAAGAGAATGATTTTAGTGTCCCAGACCCTTTTATTAAAGCTCTTGATGTTCCTCTGGGAAGCTACGACGATCTCGTCAATGTTGTAAAAATGAATGATTATGTTGTTTATGCTGCCATTGACCTTGTGAATGCGGAATATACTTCTCGATTTGAGAGGCTTGATGGGTCCTCTGTATGATATTTGTGTTGGTATTAGGAGTAGTGGTCTTTTTCTGCAGATCTTCTCCGTGAGGAGCTGGCTCCCATGAAGACTTACCTGAATGCTAAAGAAGTGTTCACACATATTCGAGATGTTGGTATCTGTGAAGATAAAGTTTACAAAGAGCAGGGAACTGGATGTAGAAGAGTACATGTGTTTCATTATGAGTAATTTATAGTATTTCATTGGTAGCTGGACCCGCCTAAACAATCAGAGGAATCAGGATCTGGTTAAATTACTGGTTTCAAATAATGCTCCTGTCTATGTCCAGCTAGGTTTAAACCCTAACTATTTCCAGTTCTATACTCCACTTGCTGAGGATCCCATTAAGGCTGGATATGATCGTCCTTCTTATGCTGGTGTGTTGACCGGATACAATTTCACACAGGAGGATTTGGAGTACTGGAAAGTATATATTCGTCGTCATACTCCTCCAAGTGGATCTGCTAGTGAAGGTTTGAATTACAATTATGTGAAAGTGGCTGCCGTCTTTAAGAAGAATGGTATTGAAGTCAATCCCTTCGCAGGAATCACGAGTATGGCTATTAACATTGTAGTTACAGAGGCTGACCGTGATAGAGGATTAGTGGAGGGGACAGTAGTCCAAATGAACCTTATTGATAAGTTGGGCAGTGTACAGAGTGAGGCTGACTTAATAGCAGTTGTTGAGCAGATGATCACTGATAGTAAGGGCTCATCTGATTCTTATGCTTCACGAGATCAAATTATTGCTGTGACTCTCGATCCAGATGTGTTATATAACAATGGTATTGGTGATACCCTATCCGGTATCAGTATCCTTAACGTATTTCCCGCACTTGAGTCAATTACTATTCCTGATACAGCTGTGGATAATGCATATCTTGTCTTCACTGATTTCTGGGATATTAAGGAGATTTCCTTTGTATCATCAGACTCCAGCTCTGGGCGTCGTCTGGAAGATCCCGTTACTCTTACGGATTTGACCATTACTGGTAAAATGACGAAACTTACTTTTGGAGCTAATACTATGCAACAGAGGAATTTGCGTGTTCATGGTAAGAGAAAAGGTAACCAGTGAGAGATAGATTGTCCTAGTCTGGAGTGGATTTATATGCAAACCAATTCGTTCAAGTATGGTAAGATACTGACTATTGAGAATTGTGAAAAATTGGGTCAGATTAGTCTTGGACAGAAAGCATGGACTGCCGTAGTTAATCAGGGTATTGAAGGAGCAATAATGACTGTGAGATGTAATATTTGAAGTGAGAGATAAGTTATAGTACTTCCTAGTCTTCATACTTTCGTGTTTGACTATCATGCTGGAGACAATTTCAAGGACGTAGAGGCTATCTCTACAGGATCCCCCAGTACCGTCTTTACATTGATTGAGGATAAAGCTTTCAGCAGTTTGGATTATTATCAGGGAGATAATAATAATAATCCTGATGTTGATGAATATTTCATGAGACAGGCTCGTGAGCCAACTCGTGGCCCTACTGTAACTCCTTAATGTGCTATAAATGTATGTTCTCGTTGTTCTTTCAAACAAACATCTGATAAATGACCTATTACTTGCCCTTTCTTTTTCCCTCTCCCTTCTTTGGAGGTCCTTTTCCCTGAAAACGCTTTCTCCTAGCCTTCTTTTCCCAATAGTCTGCTTGATCTGTTCTATATGAACTTGC
>JANPWN010000561.1:0-28940 GCA_027406425.1 Blastocystis sp. subtype 8
TTGATCAGATTCAGATTGTGTGTTCTGAGGTTCCACGATTGTTCTTAACACGCTTTCTACAGGTTCTGTGTGAGGAAACACAGAATACACCCTATTTAGAGTATTATGTGTGTTGGATTACATGGTTGTTGAAACTCCATGGACAGTATATGAGAACTAATCCGCGGCAGTTCATGGCTGTACTGAGACTGGTTCAAAAGAGTGTGTTAGAACATTACCAGACCTGTAGGAAGGCGGCGGATAGCAACATTTATACTCTACGATTCTTAAGTGAGATGATGGAGAAGAAATGATGTCCTTTATCGTTTTTGTGTGTTTGTTAAACAAGTTGGAGTAAAATAACTAATGTTCTTGGCGTTTCTTCACCTCAGAAAGGCGTTGTTGATATACTGCTGTTTGTTCTATAAATCAAGTTGTTAATGGAATTATCTACTCTTTATCATCTCTTCAACACTACTGCGATCAGATACAAAATATACCTCGCCACTCTTCTTAAAAACTGACTACATCATAAACTGAAACTATAAAATTACATACCCGTGATTTGGGTAACCCATCTAACTCGGATGACTGAACAGTAAGGACATGCAACTAGAAATAAATCAGATCGACTGTAATCAGGACCCTTGTCTCATAGGCATCAATTACAGCATTCATTTCACAAAAAATCCAGAGGAAAGCGGACTAATATTCAGTTAAGGAGTTTCATAAGTAGCTCCATAAAATGAACCGATTATCTAATCCGAAAACATGCATGCCGCAAAACCCTTGACACTTCCACGGTATTTGAGGATTCGCTATATTTCGTTTGAGGAGTTGATTGATCATTCTATGAGTGGCTTCTATCAAAATGGAGATTGTTTATTCGAAATAGTTCCTCGACGGAGAGGACTATGTGATTCGGGTTTTCGAATAAACGAATCGTAAGTACTGAATTCACTTGTAATATGTCAGTGCATTTATTGGTGCAGAAGTGATTGTTGATGGCATCTCTTTTAAGACGGAGGATAGTTGTAGTTTTCTATTTGCTTTATGATCATAGGTTCATCCGGAGCGGGGTCTAGACGAGTGATTTGTGGTAAATGCAATTGATAACTAGGTTTCGTTACGGTCGTCAGCCAAACCCTCAGGACGAAAGGCTGATGAAGCACCGTTAAGGCCATCAAGGAACCGAAGTGAAGAGAGTGATTGGTCGGCACAGTTTGAAGTGGAATTTGGAGAAAAGGGAAACCGGATTATGCCGTTTATTACTGATACAGATATTCTTCGTCATTATTCGAGAGAATTTAAAGATGCAGTAGGTTTTGTGGTCCTGATTGACTCTAGATCAAAGATATTATGGTCTATAATACATATACAAAAATCCAACTAATGCAGAAGAGAGCAGAGAGTCATCGATCTGAAATATCTCCTCTAGTGAGGGATGCAGTACTGACTGAAGTCCATAACCTGGAGATTCCTGCGGCTTCCCAGCTGATGGAATTTCCAATCCAACGGAAACTATCACATGATATAGCTCAACCTATTCGTGTGGGGACAACGGAATCTGTTGAAGGTGACAAACGCGTGGGTGAGAAGTAGTAAATGGGTGTAAGAGATAGTGAAAACAACGGTATTAATAGATACGCATCCTCGTCTCACGCGCTCAGCACAAGTAGCTGATGCTTCTCTCCATGTATGTTCTTGGTTGTTTTCATTAAATAGAATTGATGTATATTATTCTTTTATTTGTATGGTGTTTGTTTCAGAGAATTTGAGAGCATACAATGTTTGTGAAACGAGCGTTCTCGAGTTTTCAAATAGGAATTGGTGGGATGAAGTTGTTCTTCTCCAAGATCTACAACTTCAAAAGCAAGTATCCAGTCTTGTATAGCCATGTTCATCCAGACTATCGAAAACTAGTAGACAGAGAATACGTAGATTCAAGTACAATTGTGAAATGGGTATGTGACAAGGGACCAGATCATGTTTGGGAAAGTGACTTAGCTTCACGTATTCGTTATTTCAAGCGTCGAAATGATTGTACCAAATAGTGTTGATGATTATCTATAGTCATCTGCCTGTTCTGTTGTGGTAAGAAGGTTTCTGTCACAAATAGCCTTGCAGCACGATTCCCCGAGTTTGCTAGAGAGTGGCTGTACGAAAAGAATGGTGGGTTGAAACCAACAGATGTTACATGTCATTCGTGCAAAGAAGTGTGGTGGCAGTGTCCCAATCATCCTGAGCACCAGTATATCATGACTCCGAATGACCGAACTCTATATCATCAGGGATGTCCTTTTTGTAATCAATCATCGATTACAGAAGAGCACAGTTTGGCACACTTGTTTCCTGATCTGTCATTACAGTGGGACTACGAGAGAAATGGAAACCTAAAGCCAACAGACGTTCTTCCCTCGTATTCAGGGAAAGTGTGGTGGGTGTGTCCAACCAACGCGAGTCATCATTGGAAGTCCAGTGTTGTGTATCGGACACGGAATGGTAGAACATGTCCATACTGTAAACGGAAGGAGTTAATTGCAGACTCCCTTGTTTCATTAAATCCTGATTTGATGAAAGAATGGGACTTTGAAAAGAATCAAGGATTAAAACCAGATGAAATCAGTTCTCTCAGTTCCAAAATGGTCTGGTGGAAGTGTGAGCATGGTGTCGAATGGAAGGAAAGTGTCATCTATCGTAAACAAGGGATAGAATCTGGTAAAGGCAGTTGTTGGTAGGTTAGGAGTAGGTCGTCATCGATGTGAGAAGTGTCTAAAGAACCTCCAAGAAAAGATGAGTCTTGTACAATAAACTGTGAAGAGTGTTTGTTTGTGAAAAAATGAGAGTGGAAAGATAGCCCGCGGAATAGGAGTTTCATCAAATAAATTGGCGGGCTTGTCTTTGAGCTCACGTTTTCTTAAAACCAGAGGATTACGGAGCCATCCAGTGATGAATCAAGAAGTGGTTATCAATGATGAAGATGATAATCTTATTCGGGAACCTATTAGCACGTGTGTAGGGATGTAGATCAGGCCTCTCTGATCCTGTAGATTTCCGAGAGAAGAGATGCTTCCGAAGTAATGATAACGACTCCCCTTCCCCAGGCAAAACGCTCAAAGATTCAAAAACCATCCCCTACTAAGGTCTCAGATGATGTCAATGCAAAGTATTCTGGCTATAAATCCCTGGAAGGCTATTTGGATTTTCTCAAACGGACGGAACAGTTCTCCATCATGAAGCCTTTCATTGACGAACAATTACACATAAATAAAGGGATGAGGGCGATCTTAGTGGACTGGATGTGCGAATTGTGTTATAATTACTCACTTCACCGAGTTACATTTCATCTAGCGGTGCTCATCCTGGATCGTTACATGACGATTGTTGATATCTCAACTTGAAATAAGATATAGAATCATGCTATTCAAAGAAATGAGTTTCAGACAATAGGTGCAGTCTGTGTCGTCATTGCAACCAAACTTTGTGTTGGAAATGATTGAGTGGATTGAGTGATAGGAGCCAGTGTCTGTGAATATGGAAATGATGATTCAGGCAACAGGGAAGAGTTGCACTCGTGAACAATTAGTATCTATCGAGCATACAATCATTAATGTGATTGCATAGGAAGAAATTGACGTATAGGAGTTGCAGTGGCACCTCTTGACAGGGACTCTTGCTGATTGGACCCTGTATTTCATTCGACGGTTACATAGCGATGATCATCAAGTTCCATTTGACTTGTATTATCGTTGCATGGATCTATGCGATCGGCTACTTCTTGATGCTGATGTATCAGTATATATTTTGTATTATGATTGTAGTACTGCAAGTACCGGTTACAAGAGATATCTCTAGCTGTTGTTTCATCATTTTCATGTGAAAATATGGAGTTACGTAGGAATGGAGGGAGGGATTGATGGTTAGAATCATCTCTTACGTGTCTAGTTGATGAATTTTCATTGAATCAGGATTGCGTGAAATGGGTTTTAGCTATTGGTCTAGCTGCTCCTTCCCATCCGCTTCTTTTAATGTTAGATGGCGAAGATGGGGAAAAAACGAGGGCACTCATTCAAAACAAGGTACCCCTAACTAGTCTAGTGCTTATTCCTAGCATGATATGTTCATGGAGTTCAATTTTATCCAGCCCTACAACCAATTCTCTCTCACTCACTACTCTTCAACAACATCCAAGTAATCCTTCACTGCATTTATGTACTATATACTTTAGTGTTTGTTATATAAATCTTAGTGACGATTATCGTGTTTGAATTTCCGATTTAGATTACCTTAAATTCTACAGATATGAGTTTTGGACATACAACTGATGACAATTCTGATGGATTGTGTATTTCTTGGAATGGAACGAGCATAATTTTTAGTTCAGTTTATTAAACCCAAATCCAGTATATCATCCCGATTGCAGGGAACAAAGCCAAAATCGACTCTCTCAGGATCAACTTCTCTTTTTTCGAATCTGTTCAATTCCAAAAAGTCGAATATGAAAAGGACGTTTGGGATAGTCCATTTATCAGATGAAGATGTGAGGGAAGTTTTCAGAGATGTAATTTGGTAGGAATCAGATGATGCAACAGTTGAAGAAGATCCATTACCTGGAATGGTCAGTGTCCTAGCAACAATGACAGAAGAGGACTTAGGTTTCTTGCAAAAGAATCTTACAGTAGGGATAGATATTTTTTATTTAGTAAATAGAGACATCAACGTGTTGGTGACCTTCAAGTAGATGTACCCTCTGATTGGATCCCACAGCACATATCTGAGTTTTCATTAAGTGTTCTCAAGTTGGGTAAGTAAACTTGAAGGATCTTGAGAATTAGGTATTCGAAAGACAGTAATTGGTTTACAAGTGAAATACGTGATTCCTCGATCTATTGTAAATAATCTCAAAAGAGCTATTCAGGCAGTTACACACATCGCAACCTCAGAGGAATCTTCGCTTCATACATCCTCTTCAACACTTCAGCCTAGCCAGTCATCTTTAGTAGTATCCACAGATACACAATCCCGTCTCTCCACCTCCCAATTATCAATTCCTCCAACCCTTCAACAGTCACCTCAGTCACGCACTGAAGAACTTCAGAAACTAACAGTAGAACATTTGCGTGAGCTTTGTCGAAGCTATGGAGCTAAGACCTCTGGAAAGAAAGCTGATTTGATTTCTCGAATTCTACAGATGGAGGGAGCTGTGAAGCAGGGTCTTACAGTGAGAGAAGAATTGAACTCCTCAATTCAGCCATCTAAGTCGTTAGTTTCCCCTACCCCTATTCTTTCCCGCCATGTGGTTGTTCCTTCGGTGGTAGATGAAGATGAGTCCCTCCTCCATCAGTTACGTCGAGAAGAGTTTAATCGGATTCATACCGATGAAGATTACTACCATGGTCCTGATGGACAATATAATCTGAGTGTGGACGATCAGTCAACTTATCTCACTGGGACTACTCAAGTCAACACTACACTCTTCTCTCCTAGTATTTCTCGTGTGAATGGACCTGGAACAGGATCACGAATCCAGTTAGATGATTCTTCTATGAATGCATTGGAGACTTCATCTGTTTTAGGAGAGTTGCCTCAATTCAGTGGTTATTGTCAAGAGATTTGATAACTAGATGCGAATCAGAAAAAATGGGCGCGTAGACGCCTGTCCATTCTCCAAAGTATTATCTAACTGTGTGATATATCTGATTAGCTACTGAGGTTACACGGGTATCTCGACCAGCTATTTACGAAAGTTGGAATGCCATACATATCACTCGCATTCAATCATTATCCCTTCTTCATTTAATTCTTCCCTATCTCTCAACTACTTCTATTCACACACTTATAGAGTCACATCCATTCCTTAGTCAGATAGTGACTACTTGGAGTATCATTAATGTATTTCACACTTCATCACTCACTCCATCTCTATCCGCTTTTAATTCATTCTTCACACAACTCCGATTCATAGGAGAAGGAGGTTACAAAGTTGTTTTTCAAACACAAACACCAACAGGAGACGAAGTACTGAGTGTAATGAACCTATCTTTGCTTCGTCGGAAGCGTATTCTTTCTTGATTTGATTCACTGGAAGAGTTGGATGTTGTTGTTCGTCAGGATCTGTCTTCCTCATTGCTCCTTTCCTTACTAGCGACTCATAATATACTTCCGTTGTATACACGACTGTTTGGAGCCTTCACTACACATTTCCCGCCACCTACCCTCTCTACAGCACCTCCGACAGATGAATATTTGTACCTTCGTATGGAATATAACAATTGTGGGGATCTGGAAACGTATCTACGACATGGAAATGGTCTAACCTCACAAATACTGTTATCTTTATTCTTTCAAATGGTTCTGAGTTTGTATGTAGCTAATCAAGTGGTATCGATAATCACGGAAATTGATTTATAGTTTGGTGTAGTTCATTATGATGTGAAATTATTAAATTTCTTTCTCACAAAGAGTCCGGAAAGAAACATGTTAATGCGATTCCCTTGGGGAGATTATGAAATACCCTCTGTTGAAGGAAACGATTTTATTGTAAAATTAGGAGACTTTGGAACTGCAGAAATCCGTATTGAAGGTGACATCAGTGTAGGGCAGGTATGAGTAAACTTGGAATGAATAATACGAATTTAGTTCACTACTTTGGAGAATACACCTCCTGAGTATCTCTTAAGGGACCATTGTGCTCGTGGTGCTACTGCGGATTTATGGAATTTAGGTCTTTCTCTATCACATTTGTTAATTGAATCTGCACCGTTTGGTTGAAGAAGATAGATGATGATTAGATATGAGGAAGTGATGAAGGAATGTGTCTGTTCTCAAGCCTTCATTCATCTTTGTCATTCACACTGGAATAAGTCATCAGATTTCCATGTATTACGTGAAGTATTAAAAGACGATGATTCAGATCTCCTGTGTCTCACACTTTATCGGCAGCTCGTTTTATGGTTCAGAAGTGATGATATAAGTCGTGGCATATCATCTCCAGTCGGTAATTGTTGGAGTGTTAATGCATAGCTATGGAATCGTCTCTATTCAGTTTTATCAGGCCAATCAACTCGTTCCCGACATGATGAATCTATTCGGCGAAAAGTGATACATAAGTATTCTTCTAATTGATAGTTCGAAGAGGATCAGTTACATTATTCGTGGTGGTTTGGAGATCACCCATTGATTAAGAAGGCACGACAGAGATGTGAAGCTATTCCTCATCTACAAGAAGTATTACTAAATCTCACCCAGTTTGATGATACACTCAGAATGTCGTATGAGGTAGGTATGAAAAACGGAGTTGATGACTAGGATATTCTTAAACATCCTGTATTCTCCCCACTTCGGAAAGAATCATTTGAGGATAGTGGAAACTCTGTTTATAATATTAACGTGGAGAAAATTCGCGAAATTGTGAACTGTCAATTGTAGATTATCTTTTGTGTTGAATTGTTTGTTGGAGGATGTTCCAAACAAGGGATTTGACAGACGAACAAGTGTTCTGTCTTGAACATGTCTTAGATAAGGAATATCGGACCATAAAGGAGAATCTGTCGAGTCAAGTGGAAAATGACGAATCAGAAGACCAGAGGACTATAGAACAAACGATTGTAACTGAAAGTGTTATGAGGATGATGTTTAGACAATACATATCGAAAATACCATTCAGTTGGTCCAACAACGGATTGAACGAATGAAGGTGAAGAAAAAAAGGAAAGAATGACCATTAGATTGAGGTGAAGAAGTGTATCCAGTATCTTGCAGATCCAGTAGTTGATAAATCAGTACCTTTCATTTACTCCTCAGTTGTGACCGTATTGATAACTAACCATGTCAACTGTAGCGTTTTCCTCCAGTTGTTGAGAGTAAACAGAATGGAAGATCCATTAAGCGTGTGATTCTTAAGAAGGCGTCCCTTGGCGAAGAGGATCCTTATTCATTTCAAGATTGGAACTTAAAACCTCTTCTGTTAACAGGTGAAGTATGTTTGATTGGATCTACTATCTATTCATTTCATATAAGGGTACAAGCCTTTGAATTCGTAACACCTAGCTTTGTAACTCATCCTTTCCTACATCTAACACCCCAATTCTCTATTTTAGTTCATCGCAGACCGTTTTGTTACCCCAGATACAAACAGTTGAATCATTATTGTTGGCATTCCTCACTTCTATCAATAATACTTCTGTACAAACTATTTCAGATTGTTGCACTGTTTGAATTGTCTTCCTTATTGACATTAGACACTCTCTTCATATTTACAGTTCCTTTTTGCTCTTAAAGACTGTTTTAATGGAGAAATAGAAGATGCAGCGTTAATTTCTTTAGAAAAGGATTATTGGGTGCGATTTGCTGTATTATATGAATGGGATGGTGACACCTAGATCAACGATGGTAGTCTATGTACTGAGGTGGTCCAATTGCGAAAAGGAAAACAGGGAAAAGAAAGGGTCGGAGTAGAAGGACACAAATTTAAGGCTGTGAAATCTGTCACAGTACGTGTAGAATGGATTATCAAAGTGTAGAGCAAAGTAACAATCGAATTCTATCAGAGTGTAGTTGACACTGTGAACAAATTGATGCAAGATGTATTGTTATTGTTAAGTAATTGCAGAACATTAAAGTCTGCGCAGGAGTGATTCATTGTTTGTTATAGAGGATTGATTATGAGTACTTCACTTCCTCTGTACTCTTTATGTTATTGGTAATGATAGATAGAGGAGGTGAGGGCAGAGGAAGTACACCATTATACTTGTTTGGCTAAAGATTGAAAGATAAATAATAGAAAGGATGTACAAGACATCCACCAAAAGCAGAAGATGGTAATAAAGGAGTATAGCGGAAATACTGTGCACAGTTCAGTTGGTATTCGAAGGGAGTAGGAGTGAAGTTAATAATTGATTCTAGGTATCTTACAGATACCCTTGATAAAGGATCACCAACCAGTAAGTATACTGTTGTTATTAGATGTAGACGATCATGTGAAAATGGAGCCAAAATCGTATAAAACTAAACGGTCCAAAACAGAAGTGGGATTAAAAGAAGGAACAGAGTATGATGTTTTGGTAGATCCAAGTTGATTAGTTAAGAGTAGTGTCGGTTTATTGCGTCAGAACAACCATGTCCATTTGGATCTAAGTGTAAGTATGAACATGATGTTATCGCATTTTTCAAGCGGAAAGAAGCAGATATTGGAGATACATGTCCTGTCTGGAAAGAACATGGTTTTTGTCCAGCTGGACTGAACTGTCGCTGGGCATTATCACATACACATGTTCCAGACTATCGACTAGTAGTAAAACCAGCTGCAGAGCAACACCCTATAGTTGAAGTGTTTATAAATAGTCATTTTCATTTGTAGTTAAATGGAGGGAGTGCACTTGCAGCATCAATTCGGAAGAAGACATATCAGTTTGAATGCGATACGTGGCTGAGAGAACTGAAAACAAATACGGTTCATCCAGTTGGAGCACTTGCTGATTCTGAAGTCCGTAAGCTGGATTTTCATGGGAAGATCTATATTGCACCTTTAACAACAGTTGGAAACCTTCCATTTCGACGAATCTGTGTCAATTTTGGTGCTGATATCACTTGCTCCGAAATGGTGATGTGTGGGAATCTGCTCAAATCCCAGTCATCTGAATGGGCATTACTACGTCGACATCCATCCGAAACTTGTTTTGGAGTTCAGTTAGCAACAGGTCGAATTGAAGATGCATGTGCCATTTGTGAGGTGATTCGTCGGAACCTGAATGTGGATTTTGTGGATTTTAATACAGGATGTCCGATGGATAGTGTTGGAAGAACTGGTGCTGGAGCAGGATTATTAATGAAAGTGGGGAGATTGAAACGGATTGTAGGAGGGATGCTCAGCAGTTTAGAGCAAGTTCCATTACTTGTGAAAACTAGAACCGGTGATCATGAAAATACAACACATCGATTGATTCCAAAACTTCAAGTATGTGTTTGCATATATTTAATCATCATTTTAAGGCCATTCGCGGTCGTACAGGAGCTCGGGTTGAAGGAGTAATCATTCACGGAAGGACAAAGCAGAGTCGTTATTCAAAAACTGCAGATTGGGAGTAGAAAAGAAAATAATTGGTTATAGAAAGATATGTTAAACAATGCGCATTGAGTGAGGATCCAACTCTACCTGGAATGTCATTTATCGGAAATGGAGATGTTTTTGACTATCAAGTAGATATGGTAACTTGCTGATAATTTGTAGACATATCAACACCACTTGGAGGATGGTATTTTGGATGGAATTATGATTGGTCGAGGGGCATTAATTAAACCTTGGATTTGTACAGAAATCAAGGAAAGACGTAGAATTGAAATACATCCCTTACTCTAAGGTGTTTGGGATATTTCTGCCTCAGAACGACTTGACATGATTCAGTCCTTTGTAAATTATGGCTTGGAGCACTGGGGATCAGATGCTCAGGGAGTCGATCGGACCCGAAGGTTTCTCTTAGAATGGCTTTCGTTTTTATGTCGTTATGTACCAGTAGGAATCCTCGAACGACCTCAAATGATCAATCAACGTCCTTGTCATTATGTTGGTCGATCTGAGTTGGAGACATTGCTTGGAAGTCGGAATACGAATGATTGGATTCGTATTTCCGAGATGTTTCTAGGTCCTGTCGATCCTAGTTTCACGTTTATTCCAAAACACCGAAGTAACGCTTATGCAGAGTAGTGTGATTGTTTATGAAGAAACAGACTACTTATACAAAGTGAATGTATCGGAAGCATCCTTCCGGGAACGTTCATGACGAGGACTTGCAGTACTGTAACCACAAGGAAGAATGCCAATTGGACGCAAATGCGATGGGATCTGAAGAATGGATGAGACTTCACTCTCACTGAAACTACCCACCCAACACGATTCTTGATATCAGAGAGATACTATTACCTACTCAATCCCTCTTCTTGGCACGCCAAAACAGCATACGTCTGAGCAATGGTGGCATCTTGAAGAGCATACAATTCAAGACCTCGACGTCCATAAAAATGATCTTTACATTCACAACAGAAAACTAATAGAAGAGGGGCCTAGAATAAATAAGAGAGAGAATACTCACTTGTTGGACCCATCCCTGTCCTGAAGCTCTACAGATAGCTTCAATCTTCGAACGGTTTGTCACGGCATAGATATGATACGCCTTCAATAACGATGACCATCATATCACCCTACTTGTTGATTGCCAGCATTCGGACAGAGAATAATCTTTTCCATAATTCGATTTATCTTATCAATTTCAACAGGAGTACTTTCAAATCTAAACATGAAATAACTTGCATATTACAACGATCTGATGCTACGACGTTCATGTATAAGGTCATTAAATGATTTGCTCATAATTACAATAGATTAGAAGAAAAGTATTACAAAACAATTCTTCGGGAGTTTCATTCTATTTGTAGCTACAAAAAAGGAAGACGTAACTCTATGAATTCAAGAGAAATATAAGCCTAACAAAGGAACAGCATTTCGTAAGAAACAACTAAAACACTAAATGAACTACTTGGAACCATAATCTCGTTCAGAAGATAGAGCGTGCATGTAAAGTCGTTCTGCAATATCCTTCCATTTGGCTATAACTCAAATAGTTTTTCCTTCCCCACCTGCTAACGCTTTGGCTTCCTCTAATTCGTCTTCTTTGTTTTCCTTCCCTGATTCCTTATCCTCTCTACACTGAATTCATCAGTTATCCGTACACTTCCATTGATGACGCTGTTGACGGAATTGCTGTTGGAACAGTTGACTGAGTCATTCCACCTACAAACTGAATTGTTTTAAGAGAATCAGGCTCAGGCATATCAGCCAGTGTGAGAACAGGTTCAAATGTCATCATATCCGATGTCTTATACTTTTTAAGACTCTTTATTGGATACATTACATTCTCATCTTCACATTAGTAGTCTTTCCAACACCTACTCTCAAACATAAGGGTTGGATATGGAATTATATCAATAAATACAATTCGTTTATCAGCTGCTTCTTCCTTTGAATTGATCATTTTGGCAGATGCATTGTTTCCTTTATATTCACGAAGTATTTGCATACTCTGACAGTCCCAGACCTATCTTTAAACCCAAAGAAACATGAATACAAAAATATGGCCATCTTCACCTCCACTCACTATCTTGCTATCATCACCAGAAATAGCAATGCACAGTGTGGCTCCTGTGTGCCCTGCAGCAAAGGATACTCCATTTTCTCCCTCTCCTCCCGCCAAAACACTTGCTTCTAAAGGATGCGTTAAATCAATCAGGAAGATGGATCCATCTCCAGCACCCGCGTAACAACAGTGTTCCGTATGCGAAAGAGTCAACTACGTTAAAAACTCGCCACATTCATACACAATGAATCACTGATGGAGTCGAAATAGTGCTTAGTAGACGGTGACCAAACAGATCCCAGATTCGAACTGTCTTATCTGCACTGCTTGAAAGTAAATACACTACACATCAACTAAAACTAAATTCCATACTTCCAGAACGAAGCGCAAGATCCGTGATGGGAAGAGTATGCTCACTTACTGTCCAAAGAGGCTTCACCGCTTGATTAACATCATCAAGACCACCGATGATCTCAGCAAGGTTCCACTGGCGAATCAGACCATCCTAATAATCAACAGGAAGAAAAGAAAGAACATCACCTCCTGTAACAATTGAACTCATATCAGGAAGACAGCGAATCACAGAGATGGCCTAGCCATTACTTATTTCAATTGACCATACTTTGTAGTGAGCGTCTATAACACGTAATAGGTCTCCCGAACTAAGATACCAAATGTATCTACAAAATCAAGAAAGTACTTTATAAAGTACAATTTTCCAGAATAGCTACCTCCAAACAAGTAAGTACTGTCAAAAGAAGTACACAGACAAGTCATCTGGAATCATAACATGTATGAATACTCTACCTTCTCAGCAACTGCATTCCGGAAAATAGGAGCTGCTTTTCCATACTTCCATGTGTTGATATAGGGTTTTGTTGTCTAAATATTATTTCAAATACAGAAACGAGACTTGAACTGAATAGATACTTTGTGGATATAACCCATAGTCGTCAGAACGATTAACAGCATTCACCAAAACAGTCCCTTAAAGTAAACCCTCTCATCAATATATACCATTCTTCGAGCTGAAATTCTCCTTAAACTCAAAGATATTGGTACATGAATGGATATCCCAAATATTGATTGTATTTTCTTTCAGAGAAGTAGATACAACAACTTCTTTATACATCTATGCCTTCTGTGATGTTTCCAATGTAGTAGCAGAAAACGAACCAATTTCACTGGCGCAATTCTGGTCAACAAACACCTAACAATACACAATGTTCTTCAATTAATACATCATCGCTTTCCTTATCTACCACTCGTACAGTCAATTCCCCTTCCAAATTAATTCGATAGTGGAAAACCAAGCTATGAGCCTCTCCAATCAACTCATCATTATCCACTTCAATTGTGGTAAGCAATCTTCGATTTGACTCTCCTTCATCATATCCTTCGAATACTGGAGCAGCAAAATACCCAACATTATTAGCACCTAAATAAAAAGTATGCTCACCTTCCGTAGGGAAGTACACATCACGGGGAATGATTGTTTCGTAGCAACCAATTCGAGTTTCGATGCTAATTGAGGAGGAAGTTCGATCTTTGATATTTCCGTCATTCAGATTTTCTTTACAAAAGAGAGAGGCTCCAATTGCTACACATTCATCAGGATTTACTTCACTTGATAGAACGTTAGCTTTAAACACTTCTGTTAAGGCTTTCTTTACCATGGGAATACGACTAGAACCTCCGACCAAAACAACAGCATCAATATCTGAGATAGTAAGACCACATTCATCAATGCACCGTTTTGTGATGGAGATTGTACTATCAATATCCGACTTAATTAACCCTTCAAATGTATCACGCGTTATATTGTATTCCCACATCTCCTCCGGATCCATATCGAAATTGTCCACATTCATCACTTTCTTCAAAGTGTTAAAGTAAGGCTCCAGATCAACTGCTGTGGAATCTATATTTGGTCCAGATAGCATCTCCTTTGCTTCTTTGCATATATCAAGTAATTTGGAATTAGCACGAAGATAACCCTCATCTTGTTTCTCTTTCAGATCTTCAGGCATTAACTCATCGTCATTTGTGTCATTGGAATACAAGCCACTAATGTACAAAACTAGATTGCGATCAAAGGTCTCTCCTCCAATTGCCATATCTCCATCCTTACGTAGGAAGTCGAAAGACTTCCCTCCCTTCACTTCCACAATAGATACATCAAAGGTACCACCTCCAAGATCATATATCAAAATGTATCCATTCCTGTTTGTAACTTGTATTCCATAAGCAATTGCAGCCGCTGTAGGTTCATTAAGAATACGAATAGGACAGGTAATACCAGCCTTGATAGCAGCATCACGAGTTAATGCTCGTTGAGCCAGTGAATATGTAGCTGGAACGGTGATTGTGACACTACCTACAGGACCTCCATCAATCTTTGCTAAAGCACGGGTATACATCTCCTTAATTAAATACATGCAAATTTCCTCTGGATATACATTTCGATTCAGAGAGGGAACAAAAAAACAAGCGTTCCCATCATCTCCCTTCACCACTTTCGCTCTACAATAGTTCTTCATTACAGATACATGAGGAGAGTCGTAGGCCATTCCAAAAATACGCTTTGAATTTGTAACAACATTTCCCTTAGCGATCTCTTTAACTTTTAACCCTGCCTTTCCAACAGTAATAGTTCCGTCACTGTTAAAACAGACAACAGAACGGAGAAGTCTGTCTCCGCATCCAAACTGAATGACATCAGTCAGCCCATTTGGGCCTAAGACGCATGCGCAACAATTTGTTGTTCCAACGTCCATTCCAATGTAGTAATAATTCGAACTCATCGCTTGTTTTATGAAATGCCAGATAACAAAGTTTCATTTGATTCCCGTGGTAAATACCCCTTTCAGAAATAAACATTCTTTACTACTAATAGATTTGGATACCGTGAAGTAGGGACCAGTAAAGGTCGCGGAAGTCAGAAACTGTTTTCTGATCAATGTACATGGAAGAAGTGCACAACTATATTCAAATTAATCGAACCTATTAATCCGATGATATAATTAACACACATGGTTGTGATTAATCATAATCTCTTTCTCCAATGCTTTGTGTAACTAAATCGTTTAGAACGTTAGGTTTCTCATCTATTCGTTTCATATCTAATGTGTTACCGAGTAATGTGAACCTATTTTCCGAAGAGTACAAAGTACCTACTGTATATCTTTATCCAATATAGGCAAATTATCAGTACAATAGTCAGTTGGAAAACGATTATCTAGAGCATCTAAAGAAGGTTACAACAGGTAAGATGATTATTAATCAATAACTGAAAGGTGGAGATGCTAAATCCATAGCAAGGCATCTGAAACGAAACAAGATGCTACCTCGACAGAGAATTGGATGCGTTTTGGATGTAGGATCCCCTTTTTTGGAATTATCTCCTCTTGCAGGAGAAGGGTTATATGAAGAAGATGTTCCAAGTGGTGGTATTGTGACTGGAATTGGACAAGTCCATGGTCATCAGTGTATGGTCATTGCAAACGATGCCACAGTTAAAGGCGGTACCTATTATCCCATTACAGTGAAGAAGCATCTCCGAGCTCAAGAGATTGCCGAACAGAATCATCTCCCATGTATCTATATGGGTAAAATTAATTTTAGTGAATTATCTGTAGTTGATTCAGGAGGCGCAAATCTTCCCAGACAAGCAGATGTATTTCCTGATCGTGATCATTTTGGTCGTATTTTCTATAATCAAGCCAACATGTCTGCAAAGAAGATCCCTCAATTATCCATTGTTTCCATTTTCTTCTTCTCTTATTGTAGGTGTTCGGAAGTTGTACTGCAGGGGGTGCTTATGTTCCTTGTATGTCAGATCAGTCAATCATTGTTCGTGGAAATGGAACCATTTTCTTAGGAGGTCCCCCATTGGTGAAAGCAGCTACAGGAGAGGTTATCAGTGCGCAAGAATTAGGTGGATCAGAAGTGCATTCCCGATTAAGTGGAGTGACGGACTATCTTGCTGATAATGAAAAAGAAGCATGTGAAATGGCACGAGACATTATCCAGTATATGAATTTGGATGAAGATGATCGAGACCTTCATCCCATGAACTCCGGAGATCCCCTATATGACTGTAGTGAGATTGCAGGAATTATTTCACATGACCCAAAGAAGAGTTTTGATGTTCGGGAAGTCATTGCTCGAGTTGTTGATGGTTCTCGATTTTTAGAATTTAAAAAAGAATACGGAACTACTATGGTAACTGGTTTTGCATCTCTCTTCGGAATTCCAATAGGTATTGTAGCTAACAATGGAATTCTGTTTTCGGAATCGACTCTGAAGGCGGTTCATTTTATCGAAGTCTGTTCCCAGAGAAAGATTCCCCTTCTGTTTCTTCAGAATATTACTGGATTTATGATTGGCTCTGAGTACGAAAGACAGGGAATTGCCAAACATGGAGCCAAACTTGTATCTGCTGTTTCTACTACAAAGTGTCCTAAAGTTACACTCATTATTGGTGGCAGTTATGGAGCTGGAAACTATGGAATGGCTGGAAGAGCATTCTCCCCACGATTCTTGTATATGTTGCCAAATAGTCGTATTTCGGTGATGGGTGGAGTTCAAGCAGCAACAGTGCTTAGTACAGTGAAGCGGGATGGTATTGAAAAGAAAGGTGAATATAATTGAGAGTGATTAGGAGTAGGTGGGAAATGGAGTAAAGAGGAAGAAGAAGCATTTAAGAAACCGATTCTGGACAAATATGAGCATGAAGGTAGTTATTTATATAGTACTGCGCGTTTATGGGATGATGGAGTCATCCCATATAGGGATATTCGTAAGGTTTTGGGACTGAGTATGAATTCATGTATTCAACAGACGGGGATTGAAGATACAACCTTTGGTCTATTCAGAATGTAATGAGGGTTGTGTGTTTGTTAAACAAGATCACGAAATATCACTTATCCTCTCTGCTTCGTCTACATATCATATATTTTTCCCTTTCTCACAGAACGACGACCATGACGACGTCCAGACTTCATCACACGAGTAGTAAATGAAGGCTCTTCTTCATCAAAGATTGAGGCTTCCTCTTGAACTCCAGAAGGATGAATTAGACTTCTTTCATCTGTTGACGTCTCTGCACGGTATAAAGGTTCTTCAGCAGGTGTGTTGGCAACTCGATCAATTAAATTCTTCTTTTCAGCAAAACTAAAAATCATTTCCTAGTCTTTCACTCACTTCGCCTTTATGGGAGCTGGCCGGCGTCGACAAGAAACTCCAAATACAATCAGAAGAACCACAATCACTCCTGTAACAACAATTAAAGCATTTAATGAGATTGTAATCTTTCGAGTGGCAGTAGCTTCTCGTAGATTCTTCTTACGTCGCTTCTTCCCAGCTTCGTTTAGTTTTGGTTTTGAATTCTTCTTGGTTAACCTTGGAGTGGTTTCTGGCTTCTTAGATTTTTCCTTCTCTTCTTCTTTTATAGTCTCTTTCTTAGGAAGTTCTTCTTCATTCTTCTTATCTTCCTCCTCATCTTCTACAGTCTCTTTCTTAGGAGTTTCTTCTTCTTCCTCCTCTTCTTCATCTTCTTCTTTTTCATTGCTCTCTTTAGGAGATTCTTGGTTTTTATCTTCTTCCTCTTCTTCCTTTTCATCATTCTTAGGGGTCTCTTCTTCTTCTTCATTGTCGTTCTTAGGAGTCTTATCCTCCTCATCTTCTTCTTCCTTTTCACTCTTCTCTTTAGGAATCTCATTATTCTCATCATCTTGTTTGTTTTGCTTCTTAGGAGTCTCTTCTTCATCTTCATCTTCTTCATCTTCTTCATCTTCTTCTTCCTCTTCTTCCTTCCCATTCTCCTTCTTAGGTGCTTCATCCTCCTCTTCCTCCTCCTCCTTACTTTCTTCCTTTGAATCCTCCTTTTTAGCTACTTTATTCTTATCTTCCTCTTCATCCTCTTCTTCCTCTTCTTCCTCCTTCTTAGGAGTTTCTTCTTCCTCATCGTCTTCCTTTTCTTTCTCCTTTCCACTATCCTTCACATAAGAAGTATCTCTCTCTTTATCTTCTTCCTTCTCAGAGGTATCCTCCTCCTCTTCTTCTTCCTTTCCAACCTTCTTAGGAACTTCATTATCATCACTTCCCTTTGTTGCCTTTCCATTTTTCTTTGAAGTAGTTTCCTCATTACTATCTTCTTCATCTTCATTCATACTCTCTTTCTTAGGAGTTTCTTCTTCATCTTCATCTTCATCTTCTTCTTTCTTCTTCTTAGGTTGTGTCTTTTTTGAAGTATTCTTTTTCCCTTCCACTTTCTCGGGCTCTTCCTCTTCTTCCATTTCCTTCTCGTTATCTTCAAGGGTTTTTACAGGTTTCTTCCGATTGGGTTCATCATTCTCAATCAATGATTCTTCCTCCTTCGAAGACTCATCCTTATCTTCCTTTTCACTCTCTCTCTCTCGATTCTCATCATTACCTCTCTTTTTATTCTTTGAAGTAGTTTCTTCTTCAGTCACTTTCTTAGGTGTCTCTTCCTCTTCTTCCTCTTCTTCTTCCTTTTCATCCTCTTCATTATTCGCTTTCTTCTTAGGCGTCTCTTCCTCTTCTTCTTCTTCCTTTTCTTCTCCTTTTCTATCCACCTTCTTCTTAGGCGTCTCTTCCTCTTCTTCCTCTTCTTCTTCATCCTCCTTTTCATCCTCTTCATTATTCACTTTCTTCTTAGGAGCTTCTTCCTCTTCTTCATCCTCTTCATCCTCTTCCTTCTCTTTTCTATCTACTTTCTTAGGTGTCTCTTCCTCTTCTTCCTCCTCTTCATCCTCTTCCTTCTCTTTTCTATCTACTTTCTTAGGTGTCTCTTCCTCTTCTTCATCCTCTTCATCCTCTTCTTCCTCAGTTACTTTCTTATTAGGCATCTCTTCCTTCTCTTCCCCTTTTCTATCCACCTTCTTCTTAGGAGCTTCTTCCTCTTCTTCATCCTCTTCATCCTCTTCCTTCTCTTTTCTATCCACTTTCTTAGGTGTCTCTTCCTCTTCTTCATCCTTTTCATCCCCTTTTCTATCCACCTTCTTCTTAGGTGTCTCTTCCTCTTCTTCCTCTTCTTCTTCATCCTCCTTTTCATCCTCTTCATTATTCACTTTCTTCTTAGGAGCTTCTTCCTCTTCTTCATCCTCCTCTTCTTCCTTCTCTTTTCTATCCACTTTCTTCTTAGGCGTCTCTTCCTCTTCTTCCTCTTCTTCCTCTTCCTTCTCTTTTCTATCCACTTTCTTCTTAGGTGTCTCTTCCTCTTCTTCCTCTTCTTCTTCACTCTCTTTAGGAATCTCCTTTTCCTCATTCTCCTCCTTTTCTTCATTCGGTACACGTTTCCTCTTAGAGGAATCTCTTTCATCAGTATCTTCATCAACTCTCTTTCCACTCTTCTTATACGTACTATCTTCCTTTCTATTCTTCTTATCCTTTAGTGTCGTCTTTCTGGAGATAACTTCCTCTTCTTCCTCCTCTTCTTCTTCTATCTTCTCCTTTCTCGACTTTCCATTCTTAGTACTCTCCCTCTTGTATGCAGAAATAGGTCTATCTTCATCCTCATTATCAACTGTCTCTTTCTTCATTTTCCCCGACGTCTTCTCCATAGGCTTCAGTTCAACCATTTCCTCATCCTGTTCCTCATCCCTCTCCTTCTTTGAATTAGCTTTCCCTTTATCTTCCCTTTCTTTTAGTAAAGACTTTATTGACACTGTACTAACCTCAGTTTCAGTCTCCGTGCTCTTCTTCAGGGGTATCTTCTTTTCATCATCTACAAATTAAACTAACAAGATAAGTATACTCTTCAGTGATGGCTCATCATCTTTACTTGATACCAACGAAGCAGAACTAGAATTCTTCATTTTCCTGATAGATTTTCTCTTCCCACTACGAACTACACAAAGTAAGAAATGAAGACACAAAGACACCACTTACGATTACGAGAACTCTGAGACACAACTGAAGAAAACTAACCATTATCCAGAAGAACAGGACATACAGAATTAGAGTTTTCACTTTCAAAATTATAGCAATAGCATAAGACTGCAGAACCTACATTCAAACGGTGTACTAACATATACAGCACAATAAAAACAGAATTCTCTTCATTCACTTCAATAAGCGATTTCTGAAAACTTCGATATGACCCGAATACACGTCGCCTGGGAATTGAGGGGTAGGAACCGCGGGAATCGAGACTAACCGATTTACAACAAACAGGTCAACCACTCTTATTCTTCTTAGCAACATGTGGAGGTCTCTGAGGAATAAAATCAACATCATTTGTTTTCACTTTCAGTTAATTCAACAACTAATGATTACCAACGATTCGGTTACAAAATCGAAGTGTACCCTGATGGTTGATATACTTGAACCCGGTAACCCTCTGATTCCAAGAAATGTCAGAATACTTGGCTTTAGCCTCCTTAATATGATCCTTGAACCCATCAAATCCCTGATGAATCCCAATTACTAGCTATTACCATATTTACAAATGCTCACAGTATTTGTTGGCATTTACAAGTTCCCCTCCCTCTAAATACATTACACGCATCAAACAATTATCAAGAAGAACTCTACCAACAACAATTCCATTTAGGGAATCAAATGGGGTAACTCTGGAAAAAAGGAAAATATCCTATAAATTAAATGACTAGTCAATTCAAACAGCACTGTCTTGATGCCTCCGTGTCCCACTGTCATATCGATAGCGCAAGAAACGGCTAAACTCTGATAAACTTAACGAAGTGATGGAACTTGTGATATCTACATCTTTTACGGTCATTGCAACCTCATTCTATTTCTTATTCACTCCATACACTAATCACAATATCACTTAGACGTGGACGTGCCTCCAATGCCCTTTCAACCAAATGAAACAAGTTGGGACCAAATAATATGTCACTGTTCACATAACCAACATAATAGCTATCAAACAACAAGCGTGTTACCTCTAAAATGTTGCGGATAAATGGAAGATGGTAAATATTCACTCTATCGGGTTACCATAATGCAAGAAATAATACGCTGTATCTGTAACTACAGTGTGTCCAAGAGATGTAGCGTATGATATAATAGACTCTGTTGACGTAAATACAACTGTATGAGTCTTATAGTACTGAGCATACATTGAAAGCATATACAGCGTATTTGAAACAGCTGTAATAACTGTGTTCTATGGATTAAGTAGGATAAAATACAATACATTCTTGGAATCAACAGTGACTGCAAATACCACCAGGAGCTTCTCATTTGTAGGGTTGTAATTATAGATAGATTGCGTTGATACATTAAAGAAGGGACTTAATAACAACTTTTCATTAGGAACTGCTTTTTCCTTGGATCCCTGATTAAATAAATTTGCAGGTCTTTCTATACTAACTGTTGCATGATCCCCTTCTTCTATTCGGATGTCCGATTTCTCTTCTCCAACCGACAGTATCTTGTAATTCCACCAAGAACAATTCTGTACCTTCTCTGTCTAAGTATTATTAGAGATAACTGGCAATCACAGCAGGAATGAACCAAATTGCTAGTAAATATATAGCAACAACGAAAACAGGTTCTAATCTCATATATTTCACAACCTTTTCAAAACATCTAAATCAAGAATGAGTTTCAACAAACACCCTAATCGGTATGTAAGATAGTCTCTTCTTGAAGAACTCGTCCAGTATTGAATTCTTCAACCTTGTAATGAAGCATCCCATCTTCAGGAATCTCAAAAGTATAACGAACAATAACAGGATCGTCTTGGATAGTTATATTATCACACTCAAAAGACTTCAATTTCTTCATGGTCTTCGGATCACTCAAAACCCCTTCGAATATCGAATCACAGAAATAACCCTCATAAATACTAGTAATCGGATAATCTTTTACACGTATAACTGGGATAATAGACCCCTTTTGGATAATTGGATCGTATACATCCTGACCTCGAATAGAAACCACTGTACAAATATCCCATTTCACTCTTTCCTCAATCGTTATGTCCTTCAAGTCTTTGTGATAAGCATATAATGCCGCTCCTGCTGAAACCACTGTATCAGGATTCTCCTCTTCACAACACCGATTCGCTCCATACCTCTCTTCAATACGTTGATGTACTAATTTCAAACGACTGGACCCTCCTACTAATAGAATTTTATTCAAATCATCCATCGAATAATCTCTCTCATTTACACATCTCTCTA
Organism: Blastocystis sp. subtype 8; assembly: GCA_027406425.1. Taxonomy (NCBI): domain Eukaryota; class Bigyra; order Opalinata; family Blastocystidae; genus Blastocystis; species Blastocystis sp. subtype 8. The sequence goes on from JANPWN010000561.1 coordinate 22,283, forward strand.
AGATCTGAAGAGTAACATCTATATCTTGAGATATCAAGTTATTCAGTATCTTGCGCGTTAAAATATATTCATCATTAATCACTCCTATAGGATCTTCCACCTTCATATCATACTGATGAATCAGGAATTGAATATATGAGTCAATATCAATTCCTGTTTCATCCAACGAACTCAATTCTTCTTTTGCTTCACGACAATTCTCAGATAAACGGAATAGAGCTCGATTATAACGGACGATGTTAGTCAACCGATCTTCTTCATTTAATAAATCATCATCATATTCTTCCTTGTATTTTTCACGAATAAAATGAACAATCTTATCATCGAAAAGTTGGCCTCCTATAGCTGGATCTCCTCCCCAATTCAGAATCTTTAGTATTTTTCCATTTTCAATCTGAATTAGGGAAACATCAAAAGTACCACCACCTAGATCATAAACTGCATAAAGACCATTTATATCCGTATTATGACATCCATAGGCTATCGCTGCAGCACACGGTTCATTCACCATTCTTACATCACAATCTACTATCGAGGCATCGATAGCTCGCTTTATTGCTACACGTTCTTCATTCTTGTACATTGCAGGACATGTAATGGTCAAACAAGCAATCTTGTCCTGAGTTCGCTTCTTCACCAACGTCCATAGTGAATTGATAATTTCGGTATAAATCTCTTCAGGATATACCTTACGACCTACTGCAGGAATCCAGAAGGCTGCATATCCATCATCACCTTCTACCACTTTTGCCTTGCAAGAACCCATTGCTTTTTTAACTCTTGGGTCTGAAAACTTCAGTCCAATAATTCTCTTTGCATTCATCACCACATTTCCATCATTAATAGCCTGAATATCTTTTACTGCGGGTAAACCAACAATTCTTTGTCCTCCTTCTCTAAAACATACAGCTGATCTAGTTAATCGTTTTCCCATCTCATCTTCAACCACTTCCACAGAACCCTTCGGAGAATAGATACTGACACAACTATTTGTTGTACCAATATCCATACCAACATAGACAACCTTACTCATCCTCCAAACACTCTCTGACAGGAATCACCATTCAGTTTAATTCTTCTATAACAAACACTCTCATAAACGACTTCACTCAACACAAATCTTCTCTACATCAAACTGCACCTTAATATTCATTGCAGCCAACTCATTCACCAAATATCGTGTGACATAGGGCATTGGAATCACATGACAGGAAGTGCTAGTCTTACACACATGACACATCACTACACATCACTCCTTCTTTCTGAACTTACTCTTGGGCACTCGGTTCTTCATCGTTGCTGCTTCTTGTTGTGTCATTTGTTTAGCTGTTGCTGATAGGATACTTCCACATTTATCACAAATAATCGCAGGATGACGATCGGATGAATTCAACAAACGTTCATGTAACAGATAAGCAGCTCCATGAGCAATGATCGAATCACGCTCCATCTCACCAAATCGAATACCACCATGCTTCTTTCGTCCCTTCAAAGGCTGACGTGTGAGCTGATTGATTGGACCTGTCGCTCGGACCTGGGATTTGTCTGACACCATGTGACGTAAACGCTGGTAATACACAACTCCAATATAGATGTCTGCTTCCAGTTTATCTCCCCAAATACCCGAATACAGGGGTTCGCTTCCATAGTAATTAAAACCGGCAGCAGTAAGCTGCTCACCGAAATAATCGACAGCTCGCTGCTTCTCTGAGAACTTGAAAGGAGTGGCATCCATATATTCACCATGCAACGCTCCTGACTTCCCAGCCATCGACTCAATCAACATTCCAATAGTCATACGAGAAGGAAATGCGTTGGGATTGATAATACAGTCAGGTGTGATTCCACTCCCTGTGAATGGCATATCGATTTGGGGCCAAAGCACTGATAACACACCCTTTTGGCCATGACGGGATGAGAATTTGTCTCCCACCACAGGATTTCGATTATATCTATATTTGATTGATACCTTCTGAATCCCCTGTTCCTTGTCGCCATCAAGAATCCGCACTTCATCCACATATGCCGGTTCTGAGGACTCGTGATGATGGTAAGTAACCTTCCCTGTCTCCTGATCCAGCACACTGTACACAATATCACCTTGTTCCACATATAAGCCTACAGGAGGCAATCCATCCTCATCAAGGTACTGAGCAGAAGCATCCTTTATATCATTCACTCACTCATCACCCACTTTTGTTGTGATTTCTTCTTTCGCTGGTCGATGGAAGATTCGACTGTGGGTTGCTTTGTTTCTCTCATCTACCAGCTCCACACACTCTGTTTTATACACACTCGCATGAGCGAAACCTCGCTCAAATGATGACTTGTTGAGAATCATGGCATCTTCCAGATCATATCTACTCATGATTTACTCTCTTTTGACTTACCCAGTGTAGCTGATGACAGCAACCACACTATTCATACCCTGGGGATAGGTATCAAACTCATAATCACGATATAGTTGGTTATGGACAATGGGTGCTTGAGGGGTCTGGAGACGATACGACTTGTTATCAGTACGATGCACCCATGATAGACCTGGTGTTCCCATGGTCTGTTTACCCATCTAGATGAGAGGAGTCAAACATCCCTACCTGACATTGATACATATTACGAGGGGACTGATTGAAGTCTGAGAAGGGAGTGAGAGAAGCTATCAGAGATAACATATTGGCTGGAGAACACTCGATATGAGTGGATTCACCTTTCCGGATATCTTCTTCCACACAAGCAATCTCTAGATAAACTTGCTCCATGGCTCCGATTGACTCTATCTTACCTGTTCCTAGATGACGGACTTCACGCTGGAGACGAGCTGCATCTGTACTCAGATACACTGCAGGACATGGACCTCCTGGCTGCGCTTCAGGATGAATGAAGATTATCTCCATGCATGAAGGGATACGAGATGTAGTCAGTTTGATAACACGCAACTGATCACAGAATGATGTCGCTTGATCTGCCGACACACGACCTATCAGACATCCATTAAAGAACACAGGGAGATACTGTGTGCCATACACCAGAGGAACAGACCCATTGCTGGACATCACAGGAACCATTCCCAGACCCAAACACACAGATCGGAGCTGGGGAGCAGGTACTGTCTCTGTTGTGATCTTCGCTCCAGCACAGAGATGATTCAACAGACCACAAGGAGCTCCATCAGGAGTATGAACACAACAGAGGAAACCCCATGACTCAGGTAACAACTTACGAGGAGCTGTTGTCTTCATCTCTGTGAAGAATTGACCTCGATGCACTGATCGGAAGTGAGAGAGATATCGCCAATGATTCAACTTCTCAGCCACAATGGTATAACCCGCCACCTGCATCAAATCCAAACCTGTCGAACTGATTACATTACCCGTAGCGAGGAAATAATATACTTTCTTGCCTATGTCAGCTTGTCTGTCCATTGCCTTCTTCAGATAGTTTGTATCAAACAAATCCACTTTGCTGGGATCATGTCGGATATCCTTCATGATAGAACCACGAATACCCAACAAATACTCAAGTAATTTCTCCTTCAGAAAGAATGTCATAAAGTGTCCTCCAAGAAGAATCTCCTAGGAATGAGAGAGAGAGGATTCACCGACATGCGACATGAGACTATCAGGATTATCAGGAGCTATCTCATCATTTGCCAATCGATAGAGTTTGCTAATCATCTCGATCAGAAGAATGAACTTCTCTTCATTCGTCTTGAGATGGACCATGATATATCGATCCAGTAACACCTTCCCTGCCTCCACATCACTCAGACGGTCAGGCACATCCAACATGATTCGGAAACGAGCTCCCAGATATGCGAGACACTCCTCACATGTGACTCTACACATCACTCTCACTAGCTACTCCTACAAATGGGTTGCCTTACTCTCCTTCAGCAACAGCTCCAACCGATCACTCAAGAAGGTGTTGTTATGGTCTCCACGCACCAACTGCTCGTAGATCTCTCGATCAGAAGCATTCTTTAAAGCCTTCAGAATCAGTACCACAGGTACAAGAAACTCCTGCTTCTTGATCGACCAACGCAGATTACAACGCCCATCACGCAGATAGTGAAGTGTCAGTGTGACCGATGACTGATCTTCTCTCACACACTTGATCTGACAGCCCAGAGTGGTATAAGCAGGACCTCGTTTCTGGAAGGAAGAACGATCAATGGCCATGATGACATGACGACGTGGAACTTGGAGGAAACGAATCAGACGCTCAAGACCATTGCAGATGAAATAACCACCCAGCTCATAGACCTCCTCACCACAACCAACACGTTCCTCTGGAGTCATCCGACTGAGATGACATCGATTTGATCCCACCATGATGGGGAGTTGACCTAAACGACGCTCCGTCACCACCACCTCACCATCGTTCACCTGATGAGCCAAATAAGCTGTCATCGGAGCTGTATAGGAAATCCCACGCTCTCGACACTCATGAGGCAACAGACGAGTATCCATCGAGTCATCTTCCTTAATGGGATATCCAATCTTCACATCTTGAATCCAAAATCGAAGTGTAGGACCATTCTCACCCATCGACACCTTGGAATAACCATTTGCAACAAAACACCTACTTCCACTGGTGGAAGATCATGCACAGCCAACGCCAGACCTTTATCAAGCATGAAGTTGTAAGAATCAATATGAGGACGAATTAGTTCCTTCGCATTATCAAACTCACTCAATCCTCACTTTCAAATGCTCATTATCCTTCGGTGGAACAGATCCGGGAATTCTAGAAGGAGTATTTGGGTATGTCTGAGAACTAAGTGGTTTTGAGAATCAAGTACTTGAGGAGCAGTCGGACGAGGACTATAATCTTGAAAACTCATTGCTTAGTCGATATAAATGAAAAGAGACTAAAAGAAAGGAACTCCGACTAAGCGTTCGAGAGAACTGATCATTCAAAGCTGACTCCAGAATTTCTATCGATTTTTGTGAATAGTCAAATATGAGTTTGAGAATAGAATTCAGTGAAACAAGACGAGAAAGGACTGTTGGAAGTGATATTGGAGGTGTTTGAAGAGATTGATGGATTCTCGATAATAACTGCATGGAATAGTGTATTGAATGGTGTAGGAACGAATGACCACGAATTTGATTCATTCCAGTTTCTAGGTTTCGATCTCGGTTATGTTGCCTTGATTCATTTCGAAATAGTTTAAATAGTCAATCTTCTTATTGAAAACAAGAAAGACTCTCTCCTTCACCTTCATTTCTCCACTTAGTGATACGATCATTTAGAATGATATTGTGTGCACTCTTTCCACTTCTCAAAAGAAATGAGACGATTTGAGATCATATCAAATCGATTGATTCCTGAATATCATAAGAATATCATAAGAATTGAATCACTCGGTATTAATTTCCTCATAGCATGACAGTAGTGTCTATCCATTCATTCATCCTTTCCTTTTCCTCATAAAGTAGTTCACGGCAGTTTAATTACTCCCCAAACTTAACTTATTACAATGGTATGTTGATGTTGATTGCATGGATGGAGTGGTTTCTGTGGGAGTGAGCTAATTGTGTGTAGGCTCCTAAGAAGGAAAGACAAGAAAAGGAAGTTGTGAAACTGGGTCCCCAGAACGTTCGTGAGGGAGAGGAGGTGTTCGTAGTGACTCACATCTTTGCTTCATTCAACGACACTTTTATTCATGTAACTGATCTGTCAGGTCGTGAGACTATTGTGCGTGTGACTGGAGGAATGAAGGTGAAGGCTGATCGTGATGAGTCTTCTCCTTATGCTGCTATGCTTGCTGCTCAGGATGTTGCTGCTCGTTGCAAGGAGCTGGGCATCACTGCTATGCACATCAAGCTGAGAGCCACTGGAGGTAACGGAACCACTTCTCCCGGTCCCGGTGCTCAGGCTGCTCTTCGTGCTCTGGCTCGTGCTGGTATGAAGATTGGTAGAATTGAGGATGTGACTCCTATTCCCACTGATTCTACTCGCAAGCCTCATGGTCGTCGTGGTCGTCGTCTGTAATTGGTTGGGTGCGAACTACGCTTCCCTGGTGTTTGTTGATAGCAACACACATTTCTATTGTACAACCTTTTCAATCCACTTTGCTCGACATTTGGGACAGGATTCTTGAGTTTGTAACCACTTGTACAGACAATGGGAATGACAGCTATGACCGCATACTCCAGTGACTAAAGAATGACTAGTGCAAAACAGAATCGACCTGGAGGACAACTATCACCAGGAAGAGAACAATCACTGCAACAACCATCCATCGGCATCAGACAGATGGGACAATCTTCATTTTCTGTATCCCATTTCCAATATCCGACAGTATTCCATCTACAGGATCAGTTGTTCTTCTCTTTTCATTACTCTAGTTGATCACGCTTCACTTAATTCATCGATACTTTTGATTCTAATAGTCATTTCTCCCAAGTCATCCTTTGTTGTGTTTTCTTCATCCATTTGATCTGAATGAGGTTTTTGAGACAACAAACAATCGAATATTCAGGTTCGTCAAAGAAGGAATCTGAATCTGTTTCCTTTTGAACTTCTGAAGTATTTGAAGGTTCTTCAGAATGGGTAGGCAGTTGATTTGATTCGATTTCTGTGTGATTTGTTTGCTCCGCTTGATTTGCTTCCTCTGGGTGACCTGCTTGTTCTGCTTGTCCTGCTTGTTCCT